>KN882462.1:76290-88403 GCA_000934455.1 Apostichopus parvimensis | reverse complement strand
TCAGAATTGCTCACCAATAATAAACACTCGGCAGAATTGTACAATTTCCGTTTTGTTTTTAAAACTCTTGAGACTATATTTACGGAAGCCTCAAATGTACATCGTATTGACGACAGACATACAATGCACCATTTCAAAAATTTGAAAATAATCTTTCTGACGAGATGCACTGTCTGTAAAATGGTAATAATCTGAATATTACGCTGGTGCACACTTGCTACTCACTTAAACAAAACGTTTAACTTCTCAAAATTACCATTATGCTGAGTTATATCAAGTCTTCAAATTTAAAGAATCTGAAAATTTAACAAAATTCATATTATTATAACTAATGTTGTTGTTATTATTGTTATGATTATTATTATGAAAAATTATGATGATTATTATTATTATTATATTTGATTAATATTTGGTCAAGATGAATGTCTCTTCTACGCTTCCTTGTATCTTACCCACATCATCACAACCGACCACATATATTTCACAGTAAAGTTAATGTGGATGAAGCTTCGTCTGATATACTAGGTGCGGTACTATTCCCCAAGTTAGCGCAGTTCTTGGTGATTTGATAGTTTGTTCTATTCCCGCCTTCAGGATTTTCCTCAATTCAGGAATGAATTACTGTTGAAGTAAAGATGAGATGATTCACGGAAATAATACAACAACAAACAAGAGCAGTAACGCAGCAGAAACTCAGCTAAGCTTTTATTTGAGAAGTTGGTTCTGATTGGCAATATTTCTGAGGAGTTTATCCATTCGTTTGTTCGAAAACAATAAGACATACTCGGGACAACGGTATCATTTCCTTTCCTCTCATCCCCCTTTACCTAATAATACTAGTACTTTGTAGAAACCAATTGGTGCAGTAATTGTTAATGGGCTTAAAAGTGAAATGCTGAGGTACGTAACTTCTTTAATGATAAAACCATACTGTAATAATGCAGTGGTATTATTACAATTTAACAATTTAACAACTATCAACAAAAATAATAATACAAAAACATTTTGAGACATAACATGATACAGTTACAGTAGCTACTGTACTGCAGAAAGGTTCAGTATGCCTGAATGTAATATTTGTGGAGTAGAAACTATAGTTGAATTAAACTTCCTGCGATATTTATAAACTCAAAACAAAACAACAATATCATAAATATAAAAAGCAATATTCCAATCACAACTATGCTTTTAACATGTCTGCAAACTATTCTAGTATTTTCTTATAATCCTGATCAACAAATTTTGAGTTTGCTCTTGCTGAATGAAGTGGCTTTGGAGGCTCTTGCAAATGGAAGAAATGTCCTTGATTCTCACAGCTGAAATATTGCTCACAGTTTGAACTGGTTGGCATCAGCAGTGTATGAATGAGAACTTCCATTCTGTACCTTCCAGCCGGTGTTTGTTGTGTGGTTTTTTTCTAAATCAAAATTAGCTTTCCTTTACTTCCATGACTTCACGTTCTGAGGAATTTATTAATGCTAGTCAAGCTGTTGTTCTCTTCACATAAACAGAAAGTCAAGAATTCCATTCTTAGAACACAACAAGTAGCAAGTAAACTCCCACTGGCAGGAATTTGTGCACAATCTTGCAGTAAACAATTGTCCCTCCGTTACTGGTAACGGAGGGACACTAGTTCACTTGTACTTTACATTAGCATAAAAAGTAGCTAACTCCTTGGTTTATCATTTCTTGAGTGGTTAATCCTAAGAAAGTGTTTTATATAAATTATAATTTTTTCCAGCATTGAATGACTGAGAAATAAAAAAAAATGTATTTTTTTGGTAACGGAGGGACAGGTAACGGAGGCCCTGGTAGAAATTCCAGTAGAATTACCCAGTTAAAAAATCAACTAGGTTCTACTAGGGCCTACTATGTTTAACTGGTTTTAAACGGTGTTTAACTGGGTCTTACTGGGTTCCATCTGGACTATGCTGTGCATGAGCTAGGTTCAACTGGGTTTACACAATGTTCAACTGGGTTTGTTCAGGCCCAACTGAATTTGAACTTTGTTTGAACTGATCCAGCTGAGCTTCAACTAGGTTTCACTGGTTTTTGCACTAGCCCAACTGGGTTTGAACTTTGAACTATGTTGACTGGTGAACTGGCCCTGTTGGGGTTGAACTAGGTTTCATTGGTTTTGCACTGGCCCAACTGGGTTTGGACTATGTTGGCTGGGGAACTGACCCAGCTGGGGTTTCACTGCTTTTGCACTTGGTCCAACTGGGTTTGGACTATGTTGGCTGGTGAACTGACCCAGCTGGGGTTTAACGAGGTTTCACTGCTTTTGCACTGGTCCAACTGAGTTTGGACTATGTTGACTGGTGAACTGACCCAGCTGGGGTTTGAACTAGGTTTCACTGGTTTTGGAATGGCCCAACTGGGTTTGAAATATGTTGGCTGGTGAACTGACCCAGCTGGGGTTTAACTAGGTTTCACTGGTTTGCTCAGGCCCAACTGGGTTTGAACTATGTTTACTGGTGAACTTGCCCTGTTGGGGTTGATGAAAAATACACAAGAATGCTTTTATTTTAGGCGTAATTATCGAGAATATTATAATGTAAGTTCGTAAGCAGTAACCGTATCGTAATATATTGAAAATGCTTAATTAGCCAACTTATGAGGGGTGTAAAATAAATCTTTGTCATATTTATCACAGTTATGATTGAACGATTACATTTTTGTACCGCAATGATTAAAAATATGAAATATTTACTATTTAATAAGTTTGGTACATTTACTAACGTTAGACATATCCCAACGTTATAGTTGCCTAGCTTATAGGGGCCTAGCCTAGTTATACTCAAGTTAACACCTATATTTAGCCGCGTGATTTTAGGAAAGCTATCGTCGACTAGCAAACATAATGGCAATTTCTTATGCATACATTAGGTACCTTAAAGATCAGGAACGTGAAATTGTTAATGTAAATCACATTAAGAACTTTCACCCGGAGCATGAACTTCCTAATAAAGCATACATGGTACAATGGCTGGCAATTGACAGCGATGATGAAACTGAGATGGATTCATAGTAACAGGACCGGGACTCTTGATACAAGGCACAAATTTTCTTGTTGGCAGGTAAGTTATATTTGTACTTGTCCAAATTGTTGTCTAGTCTATATGCATGTAGGCTATTGTGTCCAATGCAATTTACATAGTATCATTAACTGTTGTTAGTTTGCCTCTTTTGTTTGTGTACCTACACAAATTAATCCATATCACCGTAGCATCCCAATAATCTCACACTCATTCCAAATGTGCAACTTGTTTTTTGTCATTTAATGTTTTGTTTACTTTACCCTCAAAGTTCACCATTTACTATTTTCTTACCAGTGATGCTTCGTTAGCTACTTAATTCTAGCAGATTAGCTTAAATAATATTCTATATAGTGGCAGAGCCCTTACAAGGAAAAACTTGTACATTGCTTGTAGCATTATAACACTATTGCCCTTTAAGGAAAAATAAAGGAAAATAGGACTAAGAACGAGGCAGACCATAATTTACAACAATTCCAGTTTCTTGGCTATTAAATTTCTTGGCAATGAAAAAACTGTTTCGATAACAATGATACAACCCTCTAAGTGGGTGTAACCCAGAGTGATAGAATTTGATCCGTATCAAATATCCGAAGTACCCTTACAAAAATGGATAGTGTGACATTGTATGGTAACAAAATATAGCTATGATTTATGGGTTGTTGGGATATGATAAACAAATGCAAGTTTCTGAACACCAAATGGTAACAGCCTCGGTCAGCACAGCATAATTAGCTTAACTTATAAAGAGTGTTGACAAGTAATAGAGGCTTTAACTAAAACTGTAAACCATACAGGGAATATGTTTGTGGATAAATATTTTGTCGCTTAACTTATGCATGTTTAACAATGTACTTTTTTTCAAATATCAACACAATTATCAGTAATAATTTCAGAGGTCACCCGAGTACAAACACAGACAATGCACAAGGATTTTTTTCAAAGTTCACCCGAACAAAACTGCTTATCCTGTTAACATGAAATTTTAAATGAAAATGGAGTGAATTAGTTTAGTTTTTGAAGAGTGAAGACTAATTAGTTTCATGTTTTTTTCAGGTCACATTGGACATAATGAATGGCTACCAGTGAAGACATGGGAGATGCTTCAATTGCAAAGAAAAAAATCTGTTTTTGTGAAGAACCTGGCTGTGGCAATTTGGGGGTCTGACACACTAAAAAACAAGTCTGTCGATGGGAAAGTTTGCAACCGTTTTAAAGGGAATACTGCCAAGCCCCCTCTAAGCCCAGTGAAGTTGGACACAATGAAAGGTAATTGAAAACGATTAGTCACAAGGGAGTTATATTATATATTCAACGAGATGCATTATGTGCCAACCTATAGTGGCACTCTGCTTAGTGTAAATATTTACTCTGGCAGCCCTGGGACCCACATCTCACTAATCAAACTTGGGAGCTATGATGTATGTATTATATATATGATAGAGAAATAAACGTTTATGTTTGTACTGTACAAAGTTTTGATTAATCAATCATGAAAACCTGGTTGACACCATCTGTTTTTTCTACTCTTTTGTAGCATGCTATGAAGATCGGCTGAAGAGGCAGAACCTTTCTAAGGAAGAATTTGCCATCGAGGAAAAGAAGTTTAAAAAATTTATTACAGAAAAAATAATGGATTTGAATAGGGCACAAAGGAAAAAGACCAATAACAACGAAGTGGGACATGCTAGAATATCTAGGGAGGGGAGGGGAGGGAAGGGATGGATGTTTTGTCTTCTTTTGAGATGTTTCACATTACCACGGTGGTGTGCTTTTACTTTAATTATATATGTATTTGTTTTTGGGACCAGAACGTATTCTTAAATATCTTGTAAAAAACTGTTACATTCCATTCATATTTTTAATCTATATGTTTCTTTTTTCAAATTCACACTATAGGATTATTTATTTCATAACTTATACTTCTTCAGATTCCTGCGAGTATATTTCACCTTGCCTTTTATTTTATTTGTATTTTTATTTCAGCTTGCCTTTTATTTTATTTGTATTTCTTAAATAAGTTATCAACTTTCTCACTTATGTATTTCATAACTTATACTTCTTCAGATTCCTGCCAGTATATTTCACCTTGCCTTTTATTTTATTTGTATTTCTTTAATAAGTTTCAGCAAAATATACTCACCAATGTCATGTTTTATTAAAATTGTAGTAGGTTTCACATTTTCTTAATATATTTAGTTCTACACACAACAATATGTTGGCATCCCTCTATTCATGAATTTAAGCTTATCTATTCTATTGTCATATGTAATACTGAGCTCTTTTACCATATAACCTTAAACTTTAAACCCTTAGGGGGATCCCAACCAGGTCAAAAATGGGACCAGTTGAGAATCCCAGTTCAACCTATTTAAAAATATAAGTAGTAAAACATAGTTGACCCAGTTTAACCCAGATAAAAACATAGTTGACCCAGTTGAACCCAGTAAAACAGTTGACCCAGTAAAACATAGTTGAGCCAGTTGGACCCAGTAAAACATAGTTGAACCAGTTGGACCCAGTAAAACATAGTTGAACCAGTTGGACCCAGTAAAACATAGTTGAACCAGTTGGACCCAGTAAAACATATTTGAACCAGTTGGGAACCCCAGTTCAACCATTTCAACCTAGTTCAAATTTGTTCCAATTTCCATATAAAAAATTCCAGTTGAACCCAGTTCAAAAGTTCAACTGGAATTTCCACCAGGCGTGTAAACTTCCTGTTCGTATAACATACCGTACGTACATAATGTCAGTTTCATATGTTCTTGTATAGTGTATTATACATATGTAAGTTCGTATGAATGTATGTTAGTGGCATCATGGGCTTTTTGTAAAGTTTCTGTGAATTAAAACTGCAAGAGTAACTAATAGCACGCCCAGCTACATCGCTCTTACTCGACCGGATATTCAGCATTGCTAAAAATGTTAACAAGTTGAAAATTACTAACAAAGAGTTATATAGAAAAACACATGTTTGAAATTTCTGACTATCCTATTCCCAAAATATAATGTGTGCGCATGCATGAAGTAGAGGTGTTGGAGGGGTGTTAATTTTTATTAACGGTTCAACAATTTGTTACAATGTCACGTACCTACCTTATATATATATGAATAGATCACCTTCCTGTCGTGTCAAAGTTGAGTGTATTATGCCACGTATGAGCCTATTTGTGTACTGGAAAGGAACACTGGGTCTCATTACGACACACACTTTATAACATCTACTGCAGACACATATATATGAGAGAGAGATAGAGAGATTAAACCGTAAATATTCGGAAAGCATTCTTACGATTCTAATAGTAATCTAGGAAGGGACTTTCAACTCCAAGGATCATTATTTGAACATTAGGAGAAGAGTGTTTATACGGTTATATCAAGAAGTTAACTGAAGGTACTGCAGAGGGCGTGGAAACTTCATTTTCGTATAACACACCGTACGTATATAATGTCAGTTTCATATGCACCTGTATAGTGTATTATACATATGTAAGTTCTAGGAAAAATCACTGTATATTTTGGTAACTCACTATGTCGTCGAATATAATTTGTTGAAGAAAAAAGGTTTTCCCCTTTGTTACATTAACATAGCTTTTGTAGTTAGTAGTCTATGTAGCCTTCAAGCAGATAACTTATACTCAGTTGCTAACTTGCATAACCAATAATTAATAAGTTTGTGAAGTGAGGGCCAATAGGTACAAATGTATCGCAAAAGTTCGGAACAAAAGCGCAGTCGCGAAAGATGGGGTGTCTGACTGACACTGACCGTATCGTTGACGATTAGCGCAGAGCGGGGAGGGGGGGGGGGGGGGGGTACAAGGCAGCACTCGGAATTTACTGGCTTCAAAACCCATACAGTTGAAATTTCAGCCACTACCCCCCCCCCTTCCCAATCATCAGGCCTTAGCTATACGTCCCTGCTTGTATAGTGTATTATGCATAATTTAGTTCGTATGTGTGGATGTAAGTGGCTTAATGGACGTTTTGTGAAGTTTCTCTGCGGTAAAACTCCAACAGTAAACAATAGCATGTCCAGCTGTATCGCTCTAACTCGACAAGGATATCAGCATTACTAAAAATGTTAACATTGCTAAAAATTACTAACAAATAGTTTTAGAAATATACATGTTTGGATGTCTGACTATACTATTCTCAAATATATCATGTGCGCATGCGTGAAGTGAAGGGGTTAGAGGGAGGTGTTAATTTATATTAAACGGTCCAAGAAGTTTTTACAATGTAAGCATACCTACCTTTTCATTACTTCTCTGTCACGGACAAGTGAACCACCATGTCACTTTGTATGAAGCCAGCTTTAAAGGTATTCGGTGTAGGTTCCAAACATTTAGCATGCTAAATGTTGATGACATTTGAAAAGTATTCTTTTCTGGGCCTCTCAACCTCCACATAATTCCCAGACATTTAGGACAGTTAAAATAAAACATTCAAAGGTCTCCACATCAATTGATTCAAGAGCATGGAAGTAAAATTCGGAATGTTTGAAAGTTTGAGAACACGTGACCATTTTATGAAGTTGTAGCATAATTTTGTCAAATAAAGTTGACCTTAAAAAATTAAGGCCTATACTGCGTAAATGTGTATGCCCTTGTATATGGTGTAGTGGCGCAGGTTTTTAGTATTAAGCCTTCAAACTGAAACGCCTGGTGTAATTGGATCAAACGATCTGAGAAATAACATTAACAGTGCTGTCAGACTCATCATCACTTATCATTATGCAAATTATTTGAGCTCTTTGACAGACTGTGTAAATATGATTCGATATTTTATTTTATTTTTCCAAACTTTGGTCTTGAATACTGAACCGTTGAACTAATCTTATATGCTTTTTGTTTGACTTCCCTTTTTGGTCAAATATATTGCAAAAAGAAGATACATAATTGAGAAAATTTAGATCTCAAATAACCCGGAACTTCTTTATCTAAATCTGTTCTGCTTTCAATCTCAACTCTACATCTCTACGTCGGAAATAATGACACTGTTCACTTTTTCTGTCCAACATATGGTGATTACATATAACTTCTAAGTTCTTTATATAGTTACATAGTCCTCACTATCAGTTTATCCAATTCCATCAAACTGCCAGATACGAGTTCGGAAACTAGAGCAGATTTGAAACATAATCATATTTGAAATATGTTTAATTTGTTTATCTTCATTTGTCAAACTATCAGAGTTATAAGGTTAGGCTAAGGCACGTACAATTAAAGCAAGTAACAGACTCCGACGGAACACATGACACAATAGGGAAAGATCATCACATAAAGAGGAATTATCTTGAACAAAGAATATGGGGACGTCACAATCAACTTTACCCATATATAGGGTGACGTTATGAAAAGGTTATCCCATAATTTTCTTAACGTGATTACAGCGAAATATTTGCATAATGTTATAAACATTAGTTGTTACAAAGTAACGTAGAAACGTTGATAATAGAATCGCTTTTACATCATAACGTGATATTATAATACGTTTTTGTATAAGCAACACGGTATATAGTCTTATAGTCTTTGTTACTTGTTTAATCTAACGTTTAGCGAACGTTATGTGTCACTTACGGATGTTACGGAAACTTTGCAGTTGCAATGTCAGGACAAGAAAGAAAAGGACATGGAAAAACGGTGCTGTATTCAATATCATGTTTTCAGTCAACCGCATGCCCTTAATGATTCCCTCTACTAGTATCTGCCTGCCTAATATATTTCACATTTCATACTATCGACTTACGAGAAAAGGTGTAGTATATATCTTTTCTTTGTATTTTTTTGGTAAAATAGTGTAGTCAGTGTTTCTTTTCAAGGGATTTATTCGAGTACATATGTTTTCTTAACTATATAGACGCCATTACGCGTTTGTTATTTGTAAATAAATGCTAATTACATCAAGTACCTCTTCTGCTCATTTTCTAGAAAAAAGCCATCATCCATCGGAAACAATGGCATCCTCCACACCTTCCAAGGACATGACAGAGACTATTTGCCAGTGCCCTGTTTGCTCGGATCAACTTAAAGATCCGAAACTGTTACCGTGTCTTCATCGATATTGTAGGGATTGCTTGACATCAGTCATTCAATCAACAAGCGAAGGGATGTTTAAATGTTCAGTATGTAAACAGGATTGTGAAATTCCTGAAAAAGGTGTGGATGGATTCAAGACTGATCTTCATATGACGAGTAGGCTGCTGTTGAACAAATTACAAGACTCATTCGTAAATAAAGATCAAAAGCAGTTATGTGTTAGCTGTTGTAAAGAATCAACAACACCAACATACTGCTTTAAGTGTGATAAATTTTTATGTGAACAATGTTTTCAGATTCACCTAACTTTCGAGATGTTTCAAGATCACCAACCACACACTCTGAACCTGGAAACCATGAAAGAAAAGAACTTGACTTCGGAAACAATATCACCATTTACGGTCGATCCCATATGTGCTGATCACGTGACAGAAAGGGCACAATTATTTTGTAGTACATGTGGAGGTCTACCGATTTGCGTGACCTGTGTCACTGGTATGCACAAAGGTCACGACCTGCTTGATGTAGTTGAGTTAGCGAAGAGTGAAAGAGAATTACTGGAGGCAAAGCTTTTGGACATTACCAAAAATGAAAAAAAGTTGTACGAGTTACCAACTAAGGTTAAAGCTGCTACGCAGAAGCTAAGAAAGAATGTAAAAGATAAATCCGAAAAGTTGCAAATTCAATACGAACAGCATGTTAACAAGATGAAAGACAAAATCAACGAAAATGATACTGAGAGAGAGACACAGGTAGAAGACGTAGAAAACAGAAGAGAACAGGAGAAATGTCAACTAAGGGTCAAATTTGAAACTGAGATGACAAACTTGGATCAGAAATATGACAAAGAATCTCAAGATGTGCAAGCAGAACACGATAAAATCGAAGCTAAATGCAAAATAAAACTGGAGAATTTCGATGGAAATTTAAAGGAACTGTCGGCAGAAAAAGAACTACTAACAAGGCAGAAGGAAAATGAACTTCAAGATATCTTGGATTATTGTGAGCAGATTATTGAAAGGTACGAGAACTTCACAGTGACATCTTCATCTATTCTTGCTTCTAAAGACGATTGGTCGGATTCTCAGTGCATCCCTTACATTAGGACAGCCAGTGACGCCCTAGTAAAAGAAATGGAACAAGAATTTCCACAGTTAGAATTATTATCTGATTTTGCTATTGACGAAACAAAAGTTGTTTGGGGGAAGGTAAAGATTATTGTCGATCAAGAGTTTTTAATCGATTTTGAAGAATTCGATGCTAAGCAAGCTGCTGCTTCTAAGACAATCCCAGCGGTAGGTGTGTTTCTGATTGATAGCATGACACAAACCAGTGATGGAAATATGGTCATATCTGGTACTGCACCAGATATATACTCACATATCACCGTCATCAACAGCAAAGGAAAAATACAAAAGCAGGAGCAGATGAAGAGAAGATACAACATCAACTACACCAATCGTTATTGTTGTTACTTATCCGAGCATCAAGTCGTGACGGTTTGTGCACCCAATGAAATCGGTATTTACGATGTTCGTGATGGTTCATACAGCAGGAAGTACATGAATGATGTTGTAACAACCGGTAAGAGTATGTTGTTTGTAGCTTACGATCCTGACAAAAATCGAATCATTGTTTGTTTGGATAACGGTAAGAATTTCTTAATTTTTGATCATCAGCTGAAATACAGTCACACCGTGGAAGTAACAGATGGCGTATTCGGTGTCGTAAACGATATCGCAGTACATGATGGTTATCTTCTGGTATGTCATAGAAATGGCGCCCATGCAATCACCATGGAGGGACAGTCAATTAAAATCGTATTCGAATTTACCAAACCAGATCTTGTTACAAATGAAAGATATAATGCGATCGATATGTGTATCGACAAGAAAGGTTTCATTTATATGTTATGTTCATGTAAAGGACAAACTTTCCTGGCACAGTATAGCCAAGATGGCCGACAGCTCCTATATGAACAACCACTGGCAAATGTAAAGACTGGTTGTCTGACCACATTAGACGTTGATGGCACAGAACGCCTTGTAATTGCTTCAAAAGATTCCGCAAAACTCTGCACCTTTAGTCTGATTGCAGAGGAGTGATTACCCCAAATCATTTTAAGGATAATGAAGCGAACTAGAGATGATGACATCATCAGGGTAAGAAATTTTCTTCTGTTCAGAACTTGGTGTATGGCGTGCCTCAGGGATCAGTGTTAGGTCCTTTGCTGTTCGCCATTAACATTTTACCTCTCGGAAATCTGGTTCGCGAATATGGGCTAGATCTGCATATGTACGCAGATGATACACAAGTGTATGTTTCGGTTTGTCCAACATCTGAGGAGGGAGTAAAGCAGGCAGTTCGAAACTTAAAGACTGTGTTTCCAATGTGCAAACATGGATGCCAATAAACTTCCTGTGAAATCGTATTTACAAAACAAGGTGTCACCGGAAAATATCATTGACCCGGCTTCTCACATTACTAGATTTTACAAGCTCCCGTACATTGGAAATTTCTCTGGTCATGCTCAGAACAAAGTTAGACAGTTGATCAAATCGCATTGTACAGACATTGATATTAAATTAGTGTTCATCTCATTCAAAGTTCGAAATATGTGTGTAGTAAAAGACATGATTCCATCATACCTTAAATCTCGTGTGGTCTATAAATTCATCTGCACAAGCTGTAATGCTTGTTATATAGGGGAAACCCATAGGTACCTTTCTACACGGATTTCTGAGCATAAAAAAACCGATAAGAATTCACATATTTACAAACACTTTTAGCTAAATTTCCCAACTGTAAGCGGCTATGCGACAACAACTCATTCAAAATTATCGACTCAGCTCCCACTAAACTCCAGCTTAGGATAAAAAAAAGCCTACATATCAATTGGGATAAACCTAATCTCAACAAACAGCTCGACACTCCGGTGTTATCTTTGTTGAGTTAATCTACTTGTCCTTGTGTGTTATTGCTAGTGTACATTTGTTTGCTATTACTTGTTCATTTTGCGTTTGTAACCTGATGA
>KN882462.1:13927-32594 GCA_000934455.1 Apostichopus parvimensis | reverse complement strand
TCCAATTGTATTTTGCATTTAGCTTCGATTTTATCGTGTTCTGCTTGCACTTCTTGAGATTCTTGGTCATATTTCTGATCCAAGTTTGTCATCTCGTTTTCAAATTTGACCCTTAGTTGATATTTCTCCTGTTCTCTTCTGTTTTCTATGTCTTCTACCTGAGTCTCTTTCTCAGTATCATTTTCGTTTATTTTGTCTTTCATCTGGTTAACATGCTGTTCGTATTGAATTTGCAATTTTTCGGATTTCTCTTTTACATTCTTTCTTAGCTTCTGCGTAGCAGATTTAACCTTAGTTGGTAACTCGTACAACTTTTTTTCATTTTTGGTAATATCCAAAAGCTTTGCCTCCAGTAATTCTCTTTCACTCTTCGCTAACTCACCTACATCAAGCAGGTCGTGACCTTTGTGCATACCAGTGACACAGGTCACGCAAATCGGTACACCTTCACATGTACTACAACATAACTGTGCCCTTTCTGTCACGTGATCAGCACACATGGTATCTACCGTAAATGGTGATATTGTTTCCGAAGTCAAGTTCTTTTCTTTGATGGTTTCCAAGTTCAGAGTGTGTTGTTGGTGATCTTGAAACATCCCGAAAGTTAGGTGAATCTGAAAACATTCTTGACATAAAAATTTGTCACACTTAAAGCAGTATGTTGGTGTTGTTGATTCCTTAGAACAGCTAACACATAACTGCTTTTGATCTTTATTTACGAATGAGTCTTGTAATTTGTTCAACAACAGCCTACTCGTCATATGGAGATCAGTCTTGAATCCATTCACTCCGTTTTCAGGACTTTCACAATCCTGTTTACATACTGAACATTTAAACATCCCTTCGCTTGCTGATTGAATGACTGATGTCAAGCAATCCCTACAATATCGATGAAGACACGGTAACAGTTTCGGATCTTTAAGTTGATCCGAGCAAACAGGGCACTGGCAAACAGTCTCTGTCATGTCCTTGGAAGGTGTGGAGGATGCCATTGTTCCGATGGATGATGGCTTTTTTCTAGAAAATGAGCAGAAAAGGTACATGATGTAATTAGCATTTATTTACAAATAGCAAACGCGTAATGGCTTCTATATAGTTAAGAAAACATATATACTCGAATAAATCCCTTGAAAAGAAACACTGACTACATTATTATACAAAAAACAAAGAAAAGCAAAAAGAAAGATATATACTACAATATTTCTCGTAAGTCGATAGTATGAAATGTGAAACATAAATATCATGCAGGCAGGTACCAGTAGAATGAATCATTTAGCGCATGTGGTTGACTGAACAACATGATATTGAAGACAGCGCCGTTTTCCCATGTCCTTTTCTTTCTTGGCCTGACATTGCAACTGCAAAGTTTCCGTAACATCCCAAGTGACAAAGACAATAAGACTATATATAGGTAGTAGTAGTAAGTTGAGTCTCGTCTATCCGACATGCTCAATGATTAACCTCCGCCACGTATCACGATCTTGCGCAAGGTTTATTGCTTCCTCGAAATTGTTAATGTTTATGTCTTTGAATTGCGACTTTATTTTTCCAAGCAAGGTAGTCACGGGCCTTCCTATTGGTTTAGCAGTATGTCTCAATGCTTCTCTTAAAGCAACCTTTGCTGGAGCGTCCTCCTGGAGTCTTGCTACATGACCGAAAATCTCAATCTTCTATGTGCGAATATGGATGGCCAAGGTGTTTGGTTGGTTTCATTGTAGAGCTCATCGTTTGATAACCAATTGTTATTGGTCCATCTAATGTTGAGAATATTACGAAGTAGTCTCCTTTGAAAAGTGTCAATATTGCGATCAAGATCCTTCGTTGTGCCCCACAGTTCGCAATTGTAAAAAAAATACTCTTTAATAAAGCCTCGAAAATCCTAAGCTTAATGTTTCGGGTTATTTTTTTGCTTTTGAAAATACTTGACAGTGTGTTGAAAGCGCCGTTGGTTATACCAATTCTTCGGTTAATATCTTCTTCGGTCCCCAGCAAGATTTCAACATATTTACACTTCTTCCAACTTTCATTTCCTTTTCTTGTGATTGAAAATTTCTCACTTTTTGTGCAATTGACTATATACTATATAAGACTATATACCGTGTTGTTATTATATGTAATAGCAATTATATTATCAACGTTTCTACGTTACTTTGTAACAACTAATGTTTCCAACATTGTGCAAATATTTTCGCTGTTATCACGTTAAGAAAATTATGGGATAACCTTGTCATGACGTCACTCTTTATATGGATAAAATTGATCGTGACGTCCCTATATTCAAGAACGTTCTGTAAGAGGCTCTCAATTTTAACGCTTTTTCTCCACTTCTTCCGCACTGAGCAAGTGTTTTATCACCACCAACCCTGAATATCAACTATATTCTAACTTTTTCTTCGTGAAGTTGTGCCGTTATGGTGAGAGGTAGGCCCAAAGGAAGCAAAAATAAGCCTAAGGTAACTACCACTAGGCCTACAGTAAGCGACATGGCTAGTAAAAAGCCTACCATGCTAAGTCAACGCAGTAGACAACGTGGTTCGAGCTCTGAATCAGAGACGCCGCCCAGCTGGAAAGGGGCATTTTAAACATTTAAGTTGTCATTTCGTAACGATTTCGAAAAAAAACATTGGTATGTTGGAAGCAACCTGGATAAAGCTATCGAATCCGTATCTGAACGAGTGGAGGAGTTAGAGAAAAGAGACGAAGATTATTCAAATCGCCTTTTCAAGAATTTCTAAAGCTTTAGAGAAGGCCAACGTCACCATCAAAGAAAATGCTGAATGTATCAATAAACTTGAGCGGCATTCTAGAAGGAAAAACTTCAGAGTTGTGGGAATCAAAAGAATTGAAAACGAGAATTGTTCGACTATTTTACATGAAAAGGTCCTTTCAAAGTTTCCAAATGGCCACGAGATACGTATTGAGAGATGCCATCGGGATGGACGGGGTGTCGGAGATCAACCGCCTCATATATTAGCGAGATGCCTGTCCTTTCAGGATAAGAATATTATTATGAAGTCGTGGAGAACTCACCTGAAGGATCAACACTTTTTTATTTTAGACGATCTTACAAGGCTGGATCTAGAGGAGAAAAAAGCCCGATCAGCTAAGGTGAAGGAATTGTATTCAACTGGAACAAAACTACGATTCGTGGCGGGGAAGTGGCGGGATGCTCGGGGGAAACCGTACCTTTTTGAATAAAAAACAACGTCGTGGAATTCACCAGTGAACTTTATATATGTTCTGTAACTCATTAAAACTAACATCTGGACCATATTTAATCATATTTTTCTGACGAGTTTTCTAAATTGATCCCGTTACTTTATATGGAATGTTCGATTGTTAAGTCAAGGTTAGTCCTCATTCCTTCTTTCTCGAGTGCAAACAAAGCACTCTCTTTTGTGTTGTCTTGTTGTTGTTATTTTGTTGCTGTTTTTGTCTTTGAGAGTTTGTCTGTGTGTTTCGCTCTAGTTTGTTTTGTGTTTTGTGTTTGGTTCTTTCTTTAGTCCTTAAAATGCATGATATCATCTCGGTTTGTACCTTTAATGCTCGCGGTTTTAATGTTTAATGTTATAAAATGTAGGGTGTTTACTTGGCGACAAAACCAAAAGTTCTCTACTTCTTTAATTCAAGAAACACATTTCATTGATGCTTCTACAAGTTTTTGGAGTAATGAATGGGGTGGAAAGGCTTTTTATCCTTGTGGATCTGTAAGAAGCGCTGGGTGCGCTATACTCTTTAATCCTTCCCTTAGCCTAGCAGTTGTTAAGCATTTGTCAGATTGCAACGGCCGCTACATTATTATAGATACTGCTATTAATGACTCAGTTTATACTATTGTTAATGTTTATGCCCCAATAGGGACGATCCGTCTTTTTTTAGCGATATAGATAGGTGCCTATAGCGTCCAACTTTACTTTCATTAACATTATATGGGGTGGTGATTTTAACTTAGTTCTGGATCTTGATCTCGACAAGGCAGGGGGCACAAAAAGAACAAATTTCAGAGCGAGAGAGATACTCTTTGACTGCATACAGGGGCTTAATTTAGTTGATGTATTTAGGGAGAGGAATCCAAAGAAGTATCTTTTCACATGGTTTTCAAATATGATTGATGGCCTTAGTTGTAGATTAGATTTTTTCTGGTGCCGGCCAACTTGCTAGCTTTTTGTAACGACTGTTATACTTTATCGACCATTCAGTCTGATCATAATGCGGTAATTTTTAAGATGCGTGCTTCGACTTTTAAGAGAGACGGGGGTTCTTGGAAATTAAACACTTCCCTATTGAAAGAAACAGATTTCGTAGAAGGAATTCGTAAGTTCAGTTTCTGGTGCCTTGGCAGAATGTGATTTAGATGCAACTAATCCACAAAATTTTGGGGAATATTTAAAATTTCTCATACGTTCCTGGTCCATGAAATATTCTAAAGAAAAGTCTCGTCTTGTGAGGGAGAAGGAAAAATCGCTGCAAAAAGTTATTGTTTCATTAGAAACTGAATACAATTGCAACCCCACTCCGTCCCTTAAACTACAAATTTCAAACGCTAAGCGCAGCCTTGACGACATTTACGAGGGCAAAATTGACGGTATTATTATTCGCTCTAGAGCGAGATGGGTTGAACAGGGTGAACGGAATACACAATACTTTCTAAATTTAGAGAAGCGAAACAGTGAGCGCAAGTCAATTAAAATTTTAATCGATGACAATGGGACTGAGTTTACCGATCTCCACGCAATTCTAAACGTTGAGCGAACTTTTTCGAAAATTTATATGCTACTTGTAATGATGCTTGCTTGGATAATACTTTTACTGAGTCGCTTCATATTCCGGGTTTGAACGACGATTCAAGAAATAATTGTGAAGGTGCCTTAACTGGAGAGGAATGTTGGAACGCACTTAAGAGTATGACTTCTGTTAAGGTACCTGGCAGCGATGGTCTGCCAGCTGAATTTTACAGATTTTTTTGGCCAGAAATTAAGTCGTTCGTTGTTATTTCGCTGAACTCGGGATATTTGATATTAAGTAAACTTTCTTCGGAGCAAGGCAGAGCTGTTATTACTGTACTTTATTATTACTGTTATTACTTTACTGTTATTACTTTACTGTTATTACTTTACAACTTTATTACTTTATTACTTTATTACTTTATTACTTTATTACTTTATTACTTTATTACTTTATTACTTTATTACTTTATTACTTTATTACTTTATACTTTACTGTTATTACTTTATTACTTTATTACTTTATTACTTTATTACTTTATTACTTTATTACTTTATTACTTTATTACTTTATTACTTTATTACTTTATTACTTTGACTCCCTATGGTAAAATTGTTATCATAAAGAGTTTTGCTTTGTCACAACTTGTATTCCTCTTCTCTGTTCTGCCTAACCCTCCAGAATCTTTTCTAAAGGAACTAAATAGTTTTACTGTTTTACTTTATTTGGAGAGGAAAGGGCGACAAGATTATGAGGAAAATTGTAATGCAGCCACAGGACGAAGGCGGCTTAAATATGATTAACGTGCATGATTTTATGTAAAGTATGAAAATCACTTGGATTAAAAGATATACAAATCAAAATTTTGGCCATTGGAAAGTCCTTTCGACTTTTTTTTGAAAAACGTTGGTAAGGATTTTCTCTTTAGCTGTAATTTCAAGGGAAGTGATATTTCTAAGAAGGTTAAACACGAGTTTATTCGCAACTGCTGTTGTGCCTGGAGCGATCTCACTTATGAAACCCCGGTGGCGAAGTACGGTGATCAGATTATCTAGAACAACAGTTTTATCAAGATTAATAATGAAGTAGTTTGGTACAGGAAGTGTTTTAATTCAAATGTGCTGTATGTCAGGGATTTTTATGACATGTCTGACAGGCCTCTGTCGTATACTGCTTTTATTGCTAAATTTAATTGTCCAAGCTTCCCTTTTCAAAGCTGAATGGGATTATCCATTCTATCCCACGTACGTGGGTACCATCCAGATATTCATTGCATGCTGCCGAAGCAACCATGTAGTCAGCAGTTTATGTTAGCGCAATTGTATGGTACTACTAAGATTTGTCAATATGCTTATTATAAATTTAACAGCCGTTGTTTTGAGCAACCTTGTGGTTGTTTAAAATGGGACAATGATTGGCACCTCTTTTAACTGGAGTGAGATTTTTGTTTCTTGTAGCAAGATTAGAGATACTAAATTAAGAAGCTTTCAGTACAAGTTTATCCATCGTATCATTGCTACAAATAGTTTTCTTAGTAAAATTAACATCATTGACGACCCAAGTTGCCCTTTTTGTGGCGAGTCTACTGAAACTTTAGACCACCTTTGCTGGCGCTGTAGCGCAGTTGGAGATATTTGGAACAAAATATATCTTGAAATCTTTAATTCAAAAGTTGTAGTTGAGTACGTACGAACACGTGTGTTTTGGTTATGATTATGAGAACAAAATGAAATGGTATAGCCTGACAATTGTTTAAGCCATATATTATATTTACCTTTGCAGAATTAACAAAGGCGTTCCAAGTTATGATATTTTCAAGCATAAGCTTTCATTTTTCTTGAGTGTTGAAGTGCATATACTTATCAATAACAAAAAGCACAAAGAAATTAAACTGATAAGAGATTTTTTACATTATTGATAAAGGAAATGTCCTTTTTAGTGTCATGAAACGAACTTTTCTTTCTTTTTAACTTAATGTGTTGTGCAGAAGAGATGAATGCAAATAAAAAATGAAACAAAAATGTACGTGCCTTAGCCTAACCTTAAAACTTTGATAGTTTAACAAATGAAATAAAACAAGTTTTCCGTCATATATCAAATATGATTATGTTTGAAATCTGCTCTAGTTTCCGAAATCGTATCGGCCAGTTTGATGGAATTTGGATAAACAGATAGTGAGGACTATGTAACTATAGAAAGAACTTAGAAGTTATATGTAATCACTATATGTTGGACAGAAAAAGTGAACCGCGTGATTGTTTTCGGCGATGAGATGTAGAGTTGAGATGGAAAGCAGAACAGATTTAGACAACGAAATACCGTGTAATTTGAGATCTAAATCTTTTCAATTATGCATCTTCTTTTTGCAATATATTTGACCAAAAGGGAAGTCAAACAAGAAACATATAAGATTAATGAAACGGTTCAGTCTTCAAGACCCAAGTTTAGAAATATAAAATAAAATATCGAATCATATTTACACATTCTGTCAAAGAGCTCAAATAATTTCGTTTGAAGGCTAAATACTACAAACCTGAGCCACTACACCATATACAAGGGCACACAAATTTACGCGGCACAGGCCTAAATTTTTAAGGTCAACTTTATTGGCCAAAATTATGCTACAACTTCATAAAATGGTCACGTGTTCTCAAACTTTCAAACATTCTGAATTTTACTTCCATTCTCTTGAATCAATTGATGTGGAGACCTTTGAATGATTTTTTTAACTGTCCTTAATGTCTGGGAATAATGTGGAGGTTCAGAGGTTCCAGAAAAGAATATTTTTAATATGTCATCAACTTTAAGCATGCTAAATGTTTCGAACCTACTCCGAATACCTGTAAAGCTGGCTTAATGCAAAGTGATATGGTAGTTCACTTTTCCGTGACACAGAAGTAATGAAAAGGTAGGTATGCTGACATTGTAAAAACTTGTTGGACCGTTTCATATAAATTAACACTTCCAATCAACACCTTCACTTAAGCATGCGCACGCATTATATTTTGGAAAAGAATAGTCAGTACTTCCAAACATGTATATTTCTAGACCTATTTGTTAGTAATATTTAACATGTAAAAACATTTTTTAGCAATGCTGATATCCAGTTCGAGCTAGAGCGATACAGCTGGAGTGGCCGTGCTATTGTTTAATGTTGCAGTTCTACTTCACATATACTTCACAAAACGCCCATGAAGCCACTTACATACAAACATACGAACTTAGTTATGTATATTACACTATACAAGTACATACGAAACTGACATTATATACGTACGGTATGTTATACGTAAAGGAAGTTTCCACACCCTCTGCAGTACCGTCAGTTAACTTCTTGATATAACCGTATAAACACTCTTCTCTTCACGTTCAAGTAATGATTCTTGGAGAGGAAAGCCTCTTCCTAGAGTACTACCAGAATCGTAAGAATGCTTTCCGAAGATTTATTATTTAATCTCTCAATCCATCTCTCATGAACATATGTCTGCAGTAGATGTTATTAAGTGTATGTTGTAATGGAACCCAGTGTTCCCTTCCAGTACACAATTAGGCTCATACGTGGCAGGAAGGTGATCTATTCTTGGCTCAATATTACTATTGGTTTACGTTTGTGATCTTATCCGTATAGTCAGAATTGCTCACCAATAATAAACACTCGGCAGAATTGTACAATTTCCGTTTTGTTTTTAAAACTCTTGAGACTATATTTACGGAAGCCTCAAAGGTACATCGTACAGACGACAAACATACAATGCACCATGCACCACGTCAAAAATTTGAAAATAATCTTTCTGACGAGATGCACTGTCTGTAAAACGGTAATAATCTGAATATTACGCTCGTGCACACTTGCTACTCACTTAAACAAAACGTTTAACTTCTCAAAATTACCATTTTGCTGAGTTATATCAAGTCTTCAATATTAAAGAATCTGAAAATTTAGCAAAATTCAGATTATTATCATTATTGTTGTTGTTATTATTTTTATGATTATTATTATGAAAAATTATGATGATTATTATTATTATTATATTTGATTAAATATTTGGTCAAGATGAATGTCTCTTGTACGCTTCCTTGTATCTTACCCACATCATCACAACCGACCACATATATTTCACAGTACAATTAATGTGGATGAAGCTTCGTCTGATATACTAGGTACGGTACTATTCCCCAAGTTAGCGCAGTTCTTGGTGATTTGATAGTTTGTTCTATTCCCGCCTTCGGGATTTTCCTCAATTCAGGATTGAATTACTGTTGAAGTGAGATGATTCAAGGATATAATACAACAAACAAGAGCAGTAACGCAGCAGAAACTCAGCTAAGATTTTATTGGAGAAGTTGGTTCTGATTGGCAATATATTTCTGAGCAGTTTATCCATTCGTTTGTTCGAAAACAATAAGACATACGCGGGACAACGGTGTCATTTCCTTTCCTCCAATCTCTATTTTGTCTTGCCTTATGCTCTTACTTAGTAGACATAGTTTGGTACAATGTTAGAAAGTTGTAAACATTTGTTTTCAAAACTAAGACATAAAGATAAAGTAGTTTTTTATCTTTATTGAAATAAACAATGATAAAAGTATGAGGTAAATTTGAAGAGTCAAAAGGCTGTGTTCTTGAATACCGGTACTTAAAATGCAGAGCTGCCGTTGTAGTATCTTAAACCAGAATGCAAACTGTATTGATGTTTGATAGATGACTTCTTTGTAACAGGATATTGCTTACCATGTTATCCGTAAAATATCTTGAAAAAGTTTTGTTTTTATGATTTCTGCAGATACTGTTCACTCTTGATGAGTTTTGAGCTCACAAAACTTAGTATATGTATACTCTTATACTCAAATTGACACCTAATCATGGAAGTAGGATACTTGTTAATGTTACATTTCTCACCCCCCCCCCCCCCCCCCCCCCCCGCCTCTCACTCTCTCTCTTTCACTCTTATAGCTAGCTATTCCTCATCCTCATTCTTATCTAAAGATTGACTCATTTATAAGTATATGGCCAAGAAAAAAGGTAAACTGTTTGGGACTGATTTTGTATTCGTTTTACTACATCAATCTTATATATGTTAAGTGTAGACCCACCTTGATTTCGGTTCTGATTTGAGAGGTAGCATACTCTATACATACAGGCTATTCAATCCACCCGAGTGTTCTCTTTCAGGGAAAGTACTCATACAAAGAAAAACAGGAGAATATGTTAACATTTAACATTTCTATATGTTATGCTTATTGTGGCTTGGATGTCAGAGTACATAAATGGAAGTACACGTGGTGCAGAAATTGGGTCAATTGAGGCAATTATAGACCACTCCACGCCTACCAGGAGCAGCATACGAAACTTGTTTACTACTGCGTAAAGAGGTCTGTTTACAGTGTTTACGTCAATGCATGTATTATTTGGATTATGCTACCTGAGACCGACATGGTATTGATCGATTTGAGACGGACGGGGTGGGGAGGGGGACTTTAAAGGGGGGGGGGGCGTATAACACCTGTCCCTGGTTGCTTCCCTATAGCTGCATGTGCATTACGACCGCACTATCGTAGCTTACGGTGTCTCATTTAAGTATTGTCAAGTATTCTCCCCCAGTAATTTGTTCCTTCTCTTTATCGACCGTTGCCATCGCTATTTATTACCGTATCCAATTTACAATTGCCAGATTTTGCTGATTAATTTAACCGAGTCTTTCCGGGTTGGGTAGTAAGAATTGCTCCTTCCGATGGTCTCTCTTACCATGCTAACATGCGCTCTGCTTAATGTAGTCGTCCACAGATCGGAAATACTTTTCAATTATCAAAGTAAAGTTCATACGACATTTTGTACTATGGTACTACTATGTTTTTATTGTGCAATAAACTCGATAAGCAAAATGATAACGATAAAAATGATGATATCTATTAAAGATGACATTACGACAAATTAAATGAAAATGAAAGATAGAAAACTGCAGAACCATCTATGCTAATGGACATAATTTTGACTTCATGGAAAAAATGTTGAGACAGAATATATGTGGTTAAATAATTGTTATGACAGCATAAATTGATCTTTTATGACAGATTAAATCAATTTTTACGACATACTGTGTTATAACAAAAATATTGATCTATTTGTTTCGTGAGAAGCAGTAATCTGTTATGACAAAATGAAACCAGATAGCCAGTTGGCTTTGTAATTCCTTGCCATACGCTTTGCTCAAAATTTCCACATCACTATCAGACGAATGTAGAGCAAGTGAGTTAAATTTGTCCAAGAATTAAGTGAGAACCAGAAAAGATCAGATATTTCCAGCCCTGATATGTATCACTCACTTGTGGGCATCGACCAATTAATTCACTGGTAAGGATTTAACAGTATAGAATTTTTAATCCAAAATGTTTCAATATCCAGAAAGAACAGTATTGTTATGTGAAATATATATACATAGATTTATAAGTAAAAGGAAACTGTCTTTTACCAGTTGTGAGCTAGTAAATCATCTCTGACACCAACCATCCCTTTAATAATTGTTATTAATGAACGAGAGTTATATAATACATTGCTAATACACTGTGAAATATTTTCACAACCCAATGCCATAGCAAAAGCCATCTAGTATAAATCACAGAGAAAATGGCCAACTTTGAGACCATTTGAGATAACCTGTTCTCCTCGTTAAGCTCAGAAGGTGAAAACTGATAAGGGCCTGCAAGTCTGTGCTTAAAGCAGGACTATCAACTCTCTGAAGCAGAGTTCATTCCTTGGAAGGCTGTATGACTTCTATAGAGCCCCTTCACAAAATTAAACTGAACAGAATTGACCAAACTATATTCACCAAACGAAAATCATAGCATTGGAGAATTCACAGATTAATTGCAGCTTTAATTTGAAAGTTATCGTGCTTAAAAGGTTTTTAGCCTTTGGCACCTGTTGACCTCATTTGATCTTTGACCTCAAACAATTTTAATACGGTTCTTGCACTCACCAAGCTGGATCTGCATACCATGTATGAATTGACAAAGATGTCCTTTTTTGAGTTATCGTTTTTACAAGATTTTCAGACTTTGGCTTGAATGTTGACCGCAAGTGACCATTAAACCTCGCAGAAAAAATAATTTTCTTGCACTCAATAAGACGGAACCACCTACCAAGTATGAAGTTAAGCCAACACGAATTCTTTAACGGTGTTTACAAGCAAGTGTCACATACACACACCTCCAGAAACACACGCCATCACCAACACATATAATCCTTCTGCTTCCAGCAAAAACTAAACAATTACAATTACTTTAAACGACCGATCAAATGATCTGTTAATGCAAAGTAATGATAATAAGTTTTGATAGAATCAATAGTCTGTTACAAATTAACTCCAGAACATCACCATGCTGTAGCTCGATGGATGTTTACAAAGTGACTGAATTGTACAAACTATAACATGTCAAACACCAGTTGTCTACTATTTTGCTGCTCCAAATAAGCAGTTTCGCTTATACTGTTCGCTTGAAATAGGCTGCTAATAAAGGACAAAAGCAAATTAATATATAGATATAATTGAAATTGTAATGAGTTGAAAAATCCATAAGTGTGCAAAAACTTCCAGCCTTCACCGGGATTCGAACCCGGGCCTCCCGCTTTATATGCGGAAACCCGGAAACCCTAACCACTAGGCTACGGACACTGATTGTATGTCCAGAGGTTCGAAACCGGTAAGGAAGGTCGTAATTCTACTATAGGCTAAATATATAAATATAAATATATATATATATATTTAATATCATAAAAACATATATATATATATAAACATAAATATATAAACATATATATATATATATGAACATATATATATAAACATATATATGCATTACGTTATTGAAAGTGAACACAGTGGTCGTTTTGATACTGTGACAACTAATGGGTATAAGTACTCCAGATTCATGAAACTATTTCTTACACTGATGATGTCATCATGTCTAGTTCGCCTTATTACACTTAAAGTTATTGGGGTAATCACTCCTCCTGTATCAGCTGAAAGCTGTAGAGGTTTCCAGAGTCACGTGAAGCAATTACTAGGTGTTCTGTGCCATCAACGTCTAATGTGGTCAGACAACACTTCTTTACTGTTCCCAGTGGTATATCAATTGGAAGCTTTTTGCCATCTTTGCTATACTGGGCCAGTGATGTTTGGTTTTCATCACTCGACCATAACATATAAATGAAACTGTTCTTGTCTATACACACACCGATCGCATGTACTTTTCCAGGGGGAGTTTCGAGTTCGAATTTCAATTTCAGTCCGTTTTTGGTGATTGCACAGGCTCCCTTTTGATGGCATACCAGGAGAAAGTCGTGATGTACGGCGATATCATTCACATTACCGATTTCTGTATCTGGTAGGTGCATGGTGCCAGTAAGATTCAGCTCATTATCAAAAAAGGAAAAAGCCTTGGCGTGACCATAACAAACAAAGATTTTATGTTCCTTGGGATCATAATCTACACAAGACATCTTCCATGTGTTTTGTGCAGAGTAACTGGCGCACTGCTTGCCTTCACAAACATCGTAAATAGCGATTTCCTGCGTTCCATAAACTGTCACGACTTTATCCTCCGACAAATTACTACAATAGCGAAAGGTTTTTTTGACACCTCGTCTTAACTCCACCGGATGCTTAACTTGTATTTCTCCTTTGCTGTTGATGACGGTGATATGTGATTGCTTATCTGGTGCAGCACCAGAGATGACCATTTTGCCATCACTGAGTGCTGTGATGCTAGTAATCAGATACTCACCGTCCTTTGGTGTTGTAGAAGAAGCAGCAGCAGCTTGCTTATCATCATATTCTTTAAAATCGATACAAAACGTGTTTTTGTCAGTAATCGTTACATTCTTTACATTCTGTGCCATCTTTACCTCCTGTACATTTTCTACCTTAGTAGAAGCAGGTGATTCTAAGTGTGCGAACACCCGTTCCATTTCTTCTTTTAGCGATACATTGGCTGCCCTGATGTAAGGAATGAACTGAGACAACGACTGATCGTCTTTAATAGCAAGACTAGATGAAACTGCCGCTATGCACTTCTTGTAACTTTCAACAGTGTGCTCCCAATTATCCAAAATACCTTGAAGTTCCTTTACCTTCTGCCTTGTTGGTTGTTCTTTTTCTGCTGACGGTCCCTTTAAATTTCCATCGTTGTGCTCCTCTTTTGGTTTGCAGTTAGCTTCGGGTTTATCATGTTCTGCTTTCACTTTTGTTTTTTTCCCCTGTTTTCCTCTGCGTTCGCCATCTCTCTCTCTCTCAGTGTTAGTTTGCAACTGTTCTCCTTCTTTTCCCGTCCTTTTTTGCTTCTCCGTACCAGCGCTAACCTTAGTTGGTAACTCTTTTTCAATTTTTGAAATGTCCAAAAGCTTTGCCTCCAGGAGTTGTCTTGTTAACTCATCTATATCACTTTGCGATGCACTTCCACTTGTACTATGTTGGTCGGAGACAACATGGAACTGGGAAACAGTCTCTGTCATGTCCTTGGAACGAGTGGAGGATGCCATCGTTTCCGATCGATGATGGTTTTATCTAGAAAATGAGCAAAAAAAGGCATTTGATGTAATGTGCATTTATTTACGAACAGCTAACTTGTAATGGCGTTTCAAAAGTAAGAGAAAACATATATTCCCAAATAATCCCTGTAAATAAGTAACACTGACTTCATTGTTATAAAAAAAAAGGAGAAGATACACTTCACCATTTCTCGTAGGTCGGCTGTGTAGGCCAATGTTATTTGATTTATTTCTGTTATTTGTATGTTAAGTAGTTGCAGTAGCAGCTGCAATTGTTGGTAGTTTGAAGGGCAATCGAGTGTCATTTCTTGAGTAAGACACCTCGACAGAAGATCTACTTATTTGTTTCCCGACACGCCTCGCTCCGCGTGAAAGCCCTCACAGATAAGCATAGAATAGAACCTCTCAACGCTATAACTACTACGCCCGTTACAGTATGAAATGTGAAATAGAAAAATCAGGCAGGCAGGCAGGCACCAGTAGAAGGAGTTTAAGCGCATGTGGTTGACATGAACGACATGGTATGAATACAGCACTATTTTCTATGTCCTTTTCATTCTTGTCCTGACATTGCAACTGCAAAATTCCGTAACATCCCATGCTTATACAAAAACTAATTATAATTATACGTTGTTATAATGTAATAGCGATTTCATTATCAACGTTTCTACGTTCCTTTGGAACAAGTAATGTTTTATAACACTGTGCAAATATTTTGCTGTAATCACGTAAAGTAAATTATTTGATAACCTTCTCATGACGTCACTCTTTATATGGGTAAAATTGATTGTGACGTCCCTATATATTCTTTCCCTATTGTGTCATTTGTTCCGTCGGAGTCTGTTACTTTCTTTAATTGTACGTGCCTTAGCCCAACCTTAAAACTTTGATAGTTTTAACAAATGAAATAAAACAAGTTTTCCGTCATATATCAAATATGATTATGTTTCAAATCTGCTCTAGTTTCCGAAATCGTATCAGCCAGTTTGATGGAATTTGGATAAACAGATAGTGAGGACTATGTAACTATAGGAAGAACTTAGAAGTTATATGTAATCACCATATGTTGGACAGAAAAAAGTGAACAGTGTGATTGTTTCCGGCGAAGAGATGTAGAGTTGAGATGGAAAGCAGAACAGATTTAGACAACGAAATACCGTGTAATTTGAGATCTAAATCTTTTCAATTATGCATCTTCTTTTTGCAATATATTTGACCAAAAATGGAAGTCAAACAAGAAACATATAAGATTAATGAAACGGTTCAGTCTTCAAGACCCAAGTTTAGAAATATAAAATAAAATATCGAATCATATTTACACATTCTGTCAAAGAGCTCAAATAATTTCGTTTGAAGGCTAAATACTAAAAACCTGAGCCACTACACCATATACAAGGGCACACAAATTTACGCGGCACAGGCCTTAATTTTTAAGGTCAACTTTATTGGCCAAAATTATGCTACAACTTCATAAAATGGTCACGTGTTCTCAAACTTTCAAACATTCTGAATTTTACTTCCATTCTCTTGAATCAATTGATGTGGAGACCTTTGAATGATTTTTTAACTGTCCTTAATGTCTGGGAATAATGTGGAGGTTCAGAGGTTCCAGAAAAGAATAATTTTAATATGTCATCAACTTCAAGCATGCTAAATGTTTGGAACCTACACCGAATACCTGTAAAGCTGGCTTCATGCAAAGTGATATGGTAGTTCACTTTTCCGTGACACAGAAGTAATGAAAAGGTAGATATGCTGACATTGTAAAAACTTCTTGGACCGTTTAATATAAATTAACACCTCCAATCAACACCTTCACTTCACGCATGCGCACACATTATATTTGGGAAAACAATAGTCAGTAGCCTACTTCCAAACATGTATATTTCTAGACCCATTTGTTAGTAATTTTTAAAATGTAAAAACATGTTTTAGCAATGCTGATATCCGGTTCGAGCTAGAGCGATACAGCTGGAGTGGACGTGCTGTTGTTTAATGTTGCAGTTTACTTCACATATACTTCACAAAACGCCCATGAAGCCACTAACATACAAACATACGAACTTAGTTATGTATATTTCACTATACAAGTACATACGAAACTGACATTATATACGTACGGTATGTTATACGTAAAGGAAGTTTCCACGCCCTCTGCTGTACCGTCAGTTAACTTCTTGATATACCGTATAGACACTGGTCTCTTCACGTTCAAGTAATGATTCTTGGAGAGGAAATCCTCTTCCTAGAGTACTATGAGAATCGTAAGAATGCTTTCCGAAGATTTACTATTTAAAATCTCAATCTCTCTCGTGTACATATGTCTGCAGTAGATGTAAGTGTATGTCGTAATGAAACCCATCGTTCCCGCCCAGTACACAAATAGGCTCATACGTGGCATAATACGCTGAACTTTGACACGACAGGAAAGTGATCTATTCTTGGCTCAATATTACTAATGGTTTACGTTTGTGATCTTATCCGTATAGTCAGAATTGCTCACCAATGATAAGCACTCGGCAGAATTGTACAGTTTCACTTTTGTTTTAAAACTCTTGAGACTATATTTACGGCAGCCTCGAAGGTACATTGTATTAACGACAGACATACAATGCAACACGTCAAAAATCTGAAACTAATTTTCTGACGAGATGCACTGTCTGTAAAACGGTAATAATCTGAATATTAACGCTGGTGCACACTTGATACTAACTTAAATAAAACGTTCAACTTCTCAAAATTACCATTTTGATGAGATGTATCAAGTCTTCAAAAATTAAAGAATCTGAAAATTTCGCAAAATTCAGATTATTATTATTATTATTTGTTGTTTTTATAATTGTTATCATTATTATTATAATTATGAAAAATTATTAGGATTATTATTATTTTGATGATATTTGATATTTGATAAATATTTGGTCAATGTGATATGTCTTTTCTACGCTTCCTTACATCTTATCCACATCATCGCATCCGATCACACATAATTCACAGTACAGTAAATGTGGATGAAGCCTCGTGTGATATACTAGGTACGGTGCTATTCCCGAAGTTAGCGCAATTCTTGGTAATTTGATATAGTTTTTTTTTCTATTCCCGCCTTCGGGATTTTCCTCAATTCAGGATTACATTACTGTTGAAGTAAAGATGAGATGATTCACGGAAATAATACAACGTATTACCCAAGTGCCAGGGGTACACTCTGTACAATCATAACACTTGGGTTATAATACGCCCTTAATGACAGTTATTCAAAGCCAATTTATACGCTTTAACACACCAGTAGAATCACTGTGGTCGAGTGGTACGGACTTCGGTTCGTGACACAAAGATCCGGGGTTCGATTCCTACCTTCGCCTGATGAGTCCCAAAAGGACGAAACTGGTCGTGAAGTGGAATTTTTCTGGTGTGTTATTCTTTATTGATTTACTATATATCTGTCATACCACTTGCTACACATTCAATATAAATTACTGGTAACCATTTATACCTATATTTATCTACACAGGAGTAAGAAGGCGGGAATTTCCAGGCTCTCCAATGACGTTACACGTTTCTATCCGGACCAGTGCTGTTGTGTTGTAACTTGCGCAGCTGTTTCATGGTTTTCCTTCCAGCTGTTTCCGTCAGGAAGTTGTTTTCATCTCATGTTACTTTACGAAGCTATATCTGTTGTGTTTCCTCAAAATATCAGGGTTTTTTTCGAGGAACATAATTCTGTAAGGTTTTTAATGAAAACGATAGTACAACAAAATGGTTTATTGATTTATACAACTTTTCGTGAGATAACCATAGGTAGACATTGTCTGTACTTTTGTCTTGCTATTGCCAAATGTACATCATAAGTGGAGACGCGCATAGAACATATCGCGGACAATCAGAAATGTTATTGGGGAAGCCGGGGTGGGGAGGGGAAGGGATGTGTTGCATTACGGGAGCCGGGCGGGGAAGGGGGAGAGTAGATGGCCAGAGTAAATATTGGATTTTAATTGTTCAAAATTATGGACGATTCATTCAACGCTTTGTCCCGACTTAGATAAAGTTTCATGATGTATGAATAATTCATACTTTCAAACATTTTTTTTAGAGGACTTATTCAAATTGCTGAAAACATTCCAACGGCATTGATTATCAAAAGCACGTTTCCAGTTTTCCTAATTATTCCTGACAGAATTGATCGGTAGTTTGAAGAAAATCATAGAATGAAGTGAAGTTAAAGACAAGGTGGAAAAATTAAAAGAATTCGTCTCAATAAACTGAGTGTGTAATGGGAGTATTTTCAGCATCCTACATTAAAGCGATCCATTATATTCATAATGGGCTTATGTATACCAGGGGCGTCAATCCGATTTGAAACGTGGGGGGGACGTAATCGATTCGAGTATTCCGGCC
>KN882461.1:139716-168886 GCA_000934455.1 Apostichopus parvimensis | reverse complement strand
TGTTAAAAACTGAGAGGAAGAAAGTCAATGTTTGAATTACTAAACTGGTCTTTAATCAATTAAACTTTACATCATACATTTATAAACATAGTTTTATTTGCTTCTCATGGAATTTCAATGATTGGTATAGATAGTCTTTTCTGTAATCAAGTATTTTAATGTTGTATTTGCCTCCATTGTGATTCTAGTGGATGTGCCTCCATTGTGATTCTAGTGGGTGTGCCTCCATTGTGATTCTAGTGGGTGTGCCTCCACCGTGATTCTAGTGGGTGTGCCTCCATTGTGAATCTAGTGGGTGTGCCTCCATTGTGAATCTAGTGGGTGTGCCTCCACTGTGATTCTAGTGGGTGTGCCCCCACTGTGATTCTAGTGTGTGTGCCTCCACTGTGATTCTAGTGGGTGTGCCTCCACTGTGATTCTAGTGGGTGTGCCTCCACTGTGATTCTAGTGGGTGTGCCTCCACTGTGATTCTAGTGGGTGTGCCTCCATTGTGATTCTAGTGGTGCCTCCATTGTGAATCTAGTGGGTGTGCCTCCACTGTGATTCTAGTGGGTGTGCCCCCACTGTGATTCTAGTGTGTGTGCCTCCACTGTGATTCTAGTGGGTGTGCCTCCACTGTGATTCTAGTGGGTGTGCCTCCATTGTGATTCTAGTGGGTGTGCCTCTACTGTGATTCTAGTGGGTGTGCCTCCATTGTGATTCTAGTTGGTGTGCCTCCATTGTGATTCTAGTGGGTGTGCCTCCATTGTGATTCTAGTTGGTGTGCCTCCATTGTGATTCTAGTGGGTCAAATAAAAAATCACAGAAAATACAGTCATTCGTTTTCATTGAAACATTGCATCACAGGTGTAATGTCTACAAGGAATGTAGCAATTATTCTTTGCAAATGGGAGGGAAATAAACATTAGTAGTCTGGACCGAAGGGAAACCTCTTGTGAGCTTGATGAGATCTTGTTACGAGACACTTGACGACCTTGAAAGTTTTTAACTTTATTATTCCTTTACAAGCAATGAATATATCGCACCATTTTGTTTCCATTTAACAGAGTAGGATATCCACCATCATATATCCCGTCTTAATTAAAATATCGGTCAGAATATCAATGACTTTTAATAAATAGATTACGTCTGTCTGAAACACTCTACAGAGTGAACGTGATTTCTACTGCATGAAAGACGTAGCAGAAGTTTCAATGACATTTACACTGTACTTAGAGCTGACCTTTTGACCTTAAGAGTGCGGTACCTCCAATTTCCGTTACACTTGGTAATACTGTTTGGCAAACAACCAGAGTGTGTTGTATGTTGCATTCACCCTAAGTCTTCCAAAACATCTCTTTTCCCTTTCGGAAAAGTCTCTTACTTAGCACCGGTCGAGAAGAGATGGGATTCTGAAAGCGCATTCTTGGACATGTCGAAGACCGTGAAACTGATACCGACTGCGATGGGTCCCTTCACCCAGTTCATGGAGAGGCCTTTGTACAGCCCCCCTTTGATCCCCCCCTCCTGATATATCTCCCTGGCTGTCTTCATGATAGTTTTGTACGAGTATTTAGTAATTCCTGCCGTTTGCATGCGCCTGCGAATCACGTCCAGAGGGTACGAAGAGGTCTGGCCGCAGAGACCTGCTATGGCTCCGTAACACAGTCTCTCTAGAGGTGTGGGGTCCCTATTGTTAGTCACTTCTGTTCGATAAAAAATAAATAAAAAACAAAGAATGAATCGATTAATCAAAGAATAAATTAATGTATGGATGAATGAAGGAATGCATAGACAAATAAATAAACAAACAAACAAACAAAAGAACGACAACAACACTGATAAACAAACAAATTAATGAACGCTGCATATTCGAATAAGAACCAAGTCAAACAGAACGACAGGAGAGAGAATTTCCTTGAAAAGTGCAATATTTACACAAATTCTTTGAAGTTTACTATAAAAGTATGGTGTATGTTATGTTTCCATATGTTGTCGGTTTAAATGTTCGTACCTGATTAGACTAACAACCGTCTGACGACACTCAGAAAAATCCAGCATTTTCTGAAAGACTTCAAAAATTATTCTCCACATGTCTGTAAACAACTTGCACAATAAGTTGTTTACTCTTTTCTGTTGGTGATATGACACATCAGACTACAAGCACAGCACACTATTCTCAGGCTAGTCATGAGAATACATTGCTACGTATTATGATCCTAAATTGTACGAGGAGCTTCATGGCTGGGCAGGGAGGTGGGTGAGATTGGTGTGGTTGTAATGGTACACGATGGGTGTTACACTGGGGGATAGGACTGTTTTGGGGGGATTGATATTTCCTTTATTACCTTTCTTTCTATAAGTTTACAGGTAGGGTAGAGTACTACAAGGGTTTCTCCTAAATTCATTGTACTAAAGTTTATACACTTTATGTTAATTTCTCTTTGACCTATTTTTCACTGATAATTGTGACGGAAAGGAAATGAACTTGTCATGAAAACAAAATGGTTTAAAAAACTTTGCTTGTTTATTCAACACTGTTTTTTTCTTTTTCACAGCTGCTCTAACAATCCTCAAAAAAGCCATAATTCAGGAAAGAACTTTCTGCTTGTAAGTAGAAAGTAATTCCCTTCCAAATACAATCCGTGTGTTAATGTTTGATAGAGCTGCACTTACCTTTGTGTCTTTTCTTGAATGTTTCATAAGTAAAGAAGCTAGTGCCGCCGTACGGTATTGCACCAAGCATGGTAGGGAGGAAGCCCTGATAGAAAGCCTTGGGTCCTTCATGCTTCAGTGTATGGAGACACATAGACAGCATACCTCGGTATCTGTGAAAACCCAAAAAAAAGGAAATGAGAAAAAAAAGACAGGTCAACAACTACTGTATGTCTTAAAGGCATTGAAGACTCGCCCCAAACCTCGTGCCGCGCTCTGAAAAAAGTTAACTTTCCGTTGCTTGCAAGTGAAGTTTTCTTCTTGTCGCTACAAAATGCAGACAGTAATGAAACGTAACACCTTGTTATCTTTTATCTAGACATGAGATGTCCAGCGCTGCTATGTACAGTGTGGTGGGTATTGACCGTAGCTGCATGTATTGACTGCACACTAGTGTCTAATTACCGACGGTAGCAAGCTGTGTGTATTTTCTGGGATCGATGGTGGTGTCTAACACTTCGGTTACACCTCATTTGAACCTAGGTCAGATTACCGGCATCAGACGTTTCTTTGTGCAGCGAGTCTTCACTCCCTTTAAGAGAATCAAATTTGGATACTTACAGGATGGCCTTTATAGGCTCAGAATATTTTGTTTACCAGTAATAGACTTTTAAAACACAGTTACTATCTGTAAAGGATACATACTGTATCAATGCCCCTATTAGTTTTTAAAACATCTGTGACTCACCACCAGTCAATGTGGCTGGACTATCTAGTTTAACACACACACCACTGAATAAACATTATCAACACATTAATTATGAGGAAAACTAGGAGATGTTTGTTATCTCAAATATTATGCTTAAAATTAAGACAATTTTAGTATTGTTGAATTTATCCATGGTTGTCCTTTTGTACAAAGCAAGTACATAAACAATGTGAGTCACATTAACGATTAGGCCTGAGGGGCTGACCTCAGTATCATTTATTAAAAGAGCGTTACAAAGTTCTTGTTAGAATTAAACACACCTAGTACTGACTAGGAAATTACAGATAGCAATTTTAAGGGTTTTGTGAATTTAATACATTGAACAAGAAATACCTCATTAGAAACCTCCACTCCAATACTCCCTATATAATATCTGGGTCAGTTTCTGCATTTTTATTTTGTGGTATTGCAAACTACTACTCTTTAGGGAGAGACCTTTCCCGAAAGTGAGTGACAACTGAAGGTGTTAACATAGAACAGTCTATTTTTCTACCTGGCAACAGTGACAATACATTGTTCAAACCCCTCAAGAGGAACTTATTACCCAGCAAACAATCCAAATCACTCATTCGAGACTAATCTCTACTATAACGGGAGAATTTTGGGACAATCCTGTCAGTCCATTTCTCAGAAATTATCTTTCAGTCGGGCCTTGGCTTCAGGCCTGCATTTCTTACCCTCTAATTGACATGAGCATGAAGCCTTACACTAGGATTAGGTCTACAGTTGTTACTCTCGGCACAACAACAGCGAGAGTAAGCAAACACAGAGTTATAATTAGCACAGAAATAACAAAAGCAACATGTATCCTTGCCCCAGGACAAAATTTCTCCCTCAATGAGTGGGTTCTTATACTTTGTGGGACGTCTTCAATAACATGCTTTTGGTTTCTTTTTCCTAGAGATTAGCAAAATTTATTAACATAACAATGCACAGGTGGGTGGATAGTGCATTTCTAGGGCCTCTTTGATATTGCCGATCCTAGGAACCACCGTGGACCATTTAAAGAATACTGGTTGCACCTTCCAGGCAACTTTCTGGACATGACAAACAGTACAGATTGTGAGGATTGAACATTGTAACGATGTTACTTTAAATAGACTTATCACAAAGAGCAAATGCTTTAGACAAACAGTTGTTACATCCAGAAGAAGAAGATTAGTAAAATGAAATCCAAAAACTTCACAGAAAGAAAGAAAAAGGGAGAAAGAAATCCACTTTTGAATGGCTAAAGGCAACTCCTATCAACTCCTACCTCTACTGACTCAACTCTTAGACAAACCAATTTTTTTTCTAAGTTGATACATTCTACGAGAGTCATTCTAGTTTGAGAGGTTTGCTTCCGGGAAAATTACCATTTCAGGTTTGATCATTGGTCTTGACATAACATTTTTCAAAAAACCACAGTAAATTTAGTACCTTTACTATCCTTTACTATTAAATAGCACCACCCCAACCCCCCCACCTTCAGTGTAGAGGACTAACTTTATAACAGAATGGGGGGGATGGTCGAGACTCCCCAAGAAAATTACAAGGAATGTATTTATTGGTTTCACAGTTTGACAGAAAATGTAAAGATTAAAAATGATTACATTTTGAACATGCAACCAATATATTTGTAAATTCAGAGGCACTAATTGTGGACCATGAAACAAAAACACCTTTCAGGTTGCTCTCAATTTGTCATTACAATTCACACATTTGTAATTACTACAGTACAATCTGATGATATACTGTACCAAATATATCTTTGGCACATTTTAAAGTAGTGCTGTGATTCATTATTGAGAAAACTGAAAAGACTTGAGTTTCATGAACAGACATACATCTTCCAAGTAACTTGTCAACAATGAACACAAGGGTGGGGAAAGATTCATTAATCTTCCTTCTGACACAATATAACTGTTTATTCTGGATCTTTTACATCAGCCATTTTAATGCAAAGGATGGTATTAAAACAATGTGTTTCCACCAGTCAGCTAGCTCTTGTACATGTATACCTAACTTATAGCCTTTTACAGGCATATATGAACTCACATAGATTGCCATACAGGTACCTACGACATAGTTAGAATGGGTGTGTGTGCATGCTATGGAAACAAAGTGAACCTATGATACCATTAATTTCAGCATTGTTACATGGGGAGATTTAGTCTTTGAAAATAATACAATCATCTTGTACAGCAATGTTTCACCTCTGATATACTGTAAACTGACTCTGAACATTACTGTTATGTCATTTCAGATTTACTTCATTCCCCCCCCCCCCCCCCCCCCCCCCCCCCTTCCCTAAGGGTGCCGCCCCCCCCCCCCCCCCCCCTATTTAAGCCTAATCCTTTAATGTTGTGACAAAATAACATTGCTTTTCACTCCAAAAATGGTGATTATCAAGCCTCCATCTCTAAAGAGAGATTTATCTAGAATCTTCATTGAGACTTAATAAGCAGTAGATACTGTACAATGTGACACAGCTAGCTACTGATGCCTTAATTTAAATACCTGAACATAATAGAGGGCGATATTCTGAAAAAGGGTTTGCCAAGACTGTTTGGAATTCCATATTAACAGGACATGTCCGGGCTGTGTCTATGCATTTCAAGGTAATATCTTCCCAATGGCTGTCTTCCCAAAGGCCAAGTGAAACCCATATCGCACAGAAGGAATGTGCATTCTTGACCACCCCCCTGACCACCCCCCTAAAATTCAACTTGTGTAAAAGAAAAGTTTACACCTTAATACTAGAAATCATGAAAATATGTCTAATTTTAAAGGCTATCATGTGTGAAGACTAGTAACATTACTGTAGATGAGAAAATTAGTACCCAGTGCCTTCTACTCCCTCCTTCTAAGCAACAAGTGATGGGAAATACATATATGACAATTACCTTGTTCTCTCTGTGACCGCCATTCTCGCCCTCACCAAGTCCAGAGGGTACGTCAAGGCAGATGCTGTCACACCCGCCATAGAGCCAGCACAAAAGCGAGCAAATGGCGCAAGGTTCCTATGAAGGGTCATGAAGATTAATGGTGTTAACAATAAACAATCACAAAAATGATCAAAGATCTTGAAAGTGAAAGAACCAACAGATGGAACATTGTCATTAACATTATTTGTCTTTGTTGACAATTTGTCTTCCCTTTTGTTTCTAATAGGCAAGGTCATTATACCATATTCAATCAGTTTTTCTTACCATTGGAATTTTATTTGTGGTATCATTTCTACTCTTGAATATATTGTATGTATGGTAAATTGAAATGAAAGATGGTTGGTACAAACATGTAAAGTGATAGATAAAAACTCATTTAATACTAATAATGTATGTGTGCTGTAGAGTAATTTAAAATTTGTTATTTGCAACCTCTAAATATACTTTGGTAAAACAAAAGAAAACTTAAAGCTTTAAACACTAAAATAAAGGAAGTTAATATAGAGGCCCAAAAAATGAAACCAAACTGAATTGGATGAATAACAGAGGGCAGCATTCCATTACTAATATAGTTGTCAAATAGGCAGGCTGGTGATGCTATCTCATTTTAGAGGTCAAATGGCCAAATTGCAATCCACTGATGGCTGAATGGTTGCATTCAAATTAAATAAGTACAAATGACAGTTCTATGAAATGATTTTCTAATTGAATGGATGGTTCAGTACAATAGACGAAAGCCTTCCTCCCATATCCTTCAAATCGATACAAGTCACTCTCTGGTCTTTCTCTACGGTTCTGACTCGAGCTAGTTTGGGCCAACGTTTCTGTCTATTAACTTACTGTGCATTGTTGGGCTTAAGTAGTTTCTTATACTGTTCATGAGTTGAATATTGCAAGGCTGCATAAGGTATGATCCTGACCATGGTAGCTGAGTTACCCCGCCACAGGGCCAGCATTCCCTCCTTCTGGTAGACATTGTTTAGCACACTAACAACCTGTCGGAGGCTGAATTTCATATCGGACGCTGAAAGTGGAGAAATCCAAACCAAGGTCAAAACACACTATGATATTTGAGGGCTTTTTGTTCAGTTACAGTCTGTTCTGCTGATTGCACGGTTTCATTTTGCTTGTTTCAATGTTTGAACAGACAGACTGCTCCAGTCAAAGGGTACAAACAGGGAGATATAATCCCTGGTACAAATGTGCTGGCCACCATCTTTCTTATTATACTTGGGACAATTTTCATGACTTATGGCTCAGCATGATAACAGCATCTCCATAGAGACCACTGATGAGGCTGAATTCTTTATTGTGGGTTTATAACTTATGTAGCACTCTGACCAAGCAATAGGATAGTTTTACTTGAATAACCATAGGGATCTCCATGGTTACAGTAACCTGGATGCCCAGAAAGAGCGACTTTGTTAACCATTCAATAACCAACAGAGAAATGTTGTGTGCCAAACTATACAAACTATATATTGAATTTTTCCTTAACAAACGAAGTAGATGACTGACTATGTTAATCCTTCCTGGTGTGATGTTGCCTAAAGTATCTACTACTTACATTTCAGTCTCCTAATCTTTCCTTTAACAGTGGTTCAGGCCTTCAGGGTATCAAAAGACTGAGGCAAAATTCTATTAAAGTGTTACCTTAAATAACATTATACAAATATATATACAGTATATATAACAAATATATTGCCTGTTTTAATCAACTCGCAACTTCCACACCAAATAGCTACAGTACTGTACAAACATCTGGCGGTATGAAAGATAACTTACTTTGGAAAAGAATTTTTGTCCTGTCAAGAGGAGCGATGGTGGATTTTGCCACAGCACCAGCTAATGCTCCAGACAAGAGGTTTGTGATAATTGGCCGCCATGTTGAATCCTGGCAAGAAAAAAAGAGCGAGAAAATAACTTTTTGTAAGATAAACAATTAGACAGAGCTCGTACCCATCATGTTTTTTGTTTCCAGCTATTACCAAGACCATGACATGACAATAATCTTCCATTGGGGTAGGGGTGTATGGGAAGGAGATTTACCCTTTCCCTTTCAGGAAATATTATATATGATTAATGTTACTTAGTTTGCATAATGGTGTCATATTTTGTAACTTCTGAAGAAACTATGTTTAAATTTGCTCCACTCTTTTGCTTCCTTTTATTTTTTGGCGATACTCATGTTATATACCAGGGCTTTAAAGCAAAATTCATTATCACATGATTTGTCTTTGCTAGGAAAAAACTTTCTGAAAATGAAAGCGAAATGAAAGGAAACAAGAATCGGAGAAAAACATAGCAAAAGGGTAAGAATATCAAGACAAGATATATATCATAAAACGTACCTCATAGGCTCTGTGCTGTGGTCGTACTACCTCTGGTGTCTTGACTTGGATTGCAATGTTCACCATGGGATGCGAGTCTTCTTGGGCAAGATCCAATGAAGCTTCGATGTGGTCACTATTTACCATTCCTTACAGAATCGATCAAAATTGTTCCTTTGGTTTATATTCTTTTTCGATCACTCTGTCATTCGGGCAACTCTCCGAGATTCCTTACTTTAGGGTGTCGCAGTAATATACACCTCAGACGAGCTCAGTTGTCAGTAATCTACATAATGTTTTAACAAAATATATAATATCTAGTGAATAAAATTTACAAGCTGATTTGTGACAGCCATCAAGCTAGACTTCACAATTAGTAATCACCAAAGGTATAAATTTGATTGCATGTTACAGTAGTTGACCCTCTACTGTATATCCAGATTGAACTAATGGTTAACACTGCTACAGTAGATCGGCATAATTAAATGTGCATAGTATAGTATAGGAAGTATGACAGCTTTTTACTGATATGTACAACAGTATTTATTACTTTACAGTAATTAATATTTATGAATAAAGTCAGTAATAATTGCAGTTATGGTGATCCAATCAGCAAATTACCTCTAAACTCATTTTCTGATCCGTCTTGTCATAAACATGCACTACTTGATGAGGTTCTGTAATACACTGTATACATTTCTCCTGAAAAATTCCTAATATGTGGATTTGTTCTGGGTTATTATTCCTGGAACAAACTTAATATTTCTGTCACATGACATACAAGCCATTAGACAAAACGTCATCAAAGTTTCATGAGAGATAAATATGTTTTCAACAGTTATAGGAAGAGCTGATTTGCATGGGTGTGACCAATTTACAGGATGTTTGTATAGCTATTTAACTATGGTCGAGCTAGGAGTACTTACAGTAGTTCACATTTTGTGAATCAGAACCAGAGCACAGATATTTAGAAGCTGATCAAATCAGGAAAGGACCCATCATTGTATATATATATACTGTACCATTCAAAGGTCAACTCTATAAACCAAACTTATACAGATTCTTTCTTTTTCAACTGGAACGTTGAATTTTAATACCATTTTTATTTTTTTGCACAGCTACTCTGTAAACCATTCAGGCCTGCAGTGATTGATCAAAGTTACTAGAAAATAAAATTAAGAGCTCTCAAAAGTCAACAGGATACTTATTATTAACAGTGTATGACCTGTGGTATGCAATAACTTGTAAACACTGCACTACAAATACATCACAAGGACAAACCGTGCATGCTTTCATCCTTTGGAGCCTTATTGTTGACATCCTGTAGTGCCTTGTTGTTGCCAATCCACGACAAACTACTTTGACGAGAGGAATTATCATTGATAACGACTGAACAGTGCGTTAGATATTATTGGAATACAGAAATAGCCCCCAAACTAATCAAATGGCGCCATCAACAACATTAACATTGCCTTAAAGGCATTGAAGACTCGCCCCAAACAGCAAGCCGCCATCTCTAAAAAGATAACTTTCCGTTGCTTGCAAGTGAAGTTTTTCTTTTGTCGCTACAAAATGCAGACAGTAATGAAACATGATACCTTGTTATCTTTAGCTGGACCTGAGATGTCCATCGCTGTATAGTTTGTACACTGTGCTGTGGGTATTGACCGCAGCTGTATGTACTGACTGTACATACACTAGTGTCTAATTACCGACGGTAGCAAGCAGTGTGTGTATTTTCTGGGATCGATGGTGGTGTCTAACACTTGTAACACCTCATTTGAAACTAGGTCAGATTACCAGCATTAGACGTTTCTTTTTGTGCAAGTCTTCAACACCCTTTAAAGGAGAATTCTGGACTAACATTACATATATGTAAATTAAAGGAAATCTACTGAAAACCATAGTCAGTGATGCTCCCCTTGAGCCATACAGAATAAACAAGCATCCTGACCTGCAAATTCTATGTGTGCCTCAAGTACATTAACACTGTTACAGACTGAAGCCAGATTACCTATAAGGAATCCAGGCTTTAAAGGATAACATTAAGCACAATCTTTACTTGGATATGTTGTACGGCCATTATACTAAAACACTGATCATAGCAGTCCAGGTTTTACTTCTATACCAGTTTGTGAGAACCAACCCAAGGTTAAATGTCAGAGGGTCATACTATAAAGTGGCTGGACTACTTAGTCTAACACACAGACCATTAGATCAGTTCCTCAGATCTATGCAACACAAAACTCCAGATGAATTACAAAATACTTTTATGACCTCAAATTATAAATCATGTTTATAAATTTATGACAAATGACAAGTTTGTCAAGGACAAATGCTGTTGAATGTCATCGGGGATGCTCTTGTCAAATATAAAGACGTTGGAAGAACAGTTTGGTTGAGTTATATTAGAATTTATAAAACAATGGATTAACGTTAACTAACATTTAGGCCTGCACTGGGGAGCTGATGGCAAAAATGACTAAAAACCTGCCGAGAGTCATCCTTTAATTAAAGCAAAAGAGCTGACTTTCCTTTGTTTCAACAGTCATTTCCATTTAAAGAAACATCAATATTTACAGTAAACTACAGATTTATTTTTCCAAAAATTCACCCCAAATAATGACAATGTCAAGAAAAATCACAAACAATTTGCAACTTTGTTATTAATAAATTTCTACTACAATATTGACTTCTTCAATTCGAAAAAGAAAAGAAAAGCCCCATCTTTTAATGGTCACCCTGGCTTTGATAAGTTCATACAAGGTTGTACAGTAAATATACCTGGGTGGGTATAATGCCATGCATACATATCTGTATGATTAAAATATATTGCAAACTATCCAACCAACCTCAACAATCTTCTGTCATAGCTACAGATCTGTGTGTAGGAGACCTTTATGTAATTACTCTTGTGAAATTGACCGTGCATGAAGGGGAACAATCTTCTAATACCTGCAGAAATTGTAGCCTATCAACGACCAATATAACGTTGTACCAGAGCATGCCTTGTCAGAATCCCAAAATTAATATCACCAGAATACCTACTGTACATATATTGAACTGACATATTAATATCGTCAGAATACCTACTGTTAGTACTGTACATATATTAAACTGATATATTAATATCACCAGAATACCTACTGTACATGTATATATTAAACTGATATATTAAGTTGGGAACTTGATGACCTTTCAAGTAAGTGTGGACATGTACAGTACAGTAGATATTGGCAAACTGACCGGTAGTCTGTGAATAAAGAAATATCAGAACAAACGTTGTGACTTCTCTTTCTGACATAAATGATGGATCTCCATAGTATGGGTGAAAAATCACTGAAAATGACCAGAAAGTGGGAAGGGGTGGGAAGAGATACTATATTAGAAATAAAAATGATTTCAAGTATATACACTGCATACCTAATGGTACAAATTACATATATACTACAGTATACAATCGCTATGTTGTATGTACAGTACAGTATACAAAGCTATTAGGATTAAATTATCTCTGATAGTCTGCCAATTTGTTTCACAAACTCTGCAGTTTTTATTTTACAATATTAAATGCCAAGATGTGTAGAAGTGTGGTAGATATTGGCAAACTGTCTGTAGAAAATATATATATGATGAAATACGAGAACACACTGTGTAACATTGGTTTATCATTGATATGTTGCTGTATGCTGTAAAGGCTGAACTAGTCAAGTAGTATGGTAGGTACAAGAGTAACTGTACAGCTTATACTCATCACTGAGTAGGGTTCAAAGTGGTCAGGAGGCAGGGAGGGGGTGGGGGAAGGTATTAGAAATAGGAGGATCAAAAGCCAAAATATTTACAGATACATATTGTACATACTAAATAGAGTGTACAATTCCTACAATATACATCATCCTATCCTGTACAGCCTGCATATAGCAAACTGTGATGAAAAATCTGTGAAGTTGTTTCTAATACACAATCATGCCAAATTGTGCAGCAGTTTTTCCATAATCATTCTGTTGTAATATTGACTGCTCCAGCTGTATTCAAAATAATATGAATGATTTATGAATGAATTTTTATGTGATGCTAGTATCAAATACTATAAAAGGACGAAATTAAACATAATGTTGCTCCAGGGTAGAAATATTCAAAACAATAAACCGTCACTGTGCTAGCAATGTAAAGTTTAATATGGACATCAGCTAGCAACTTTTACATCTAAAGCTACCAACCATCCAACCTTGTAATAAGTTTACCCCATGGAGAGATGATCGTCTGATAACATCAGGGGATCTGATCCGGGGCATCTAGTGTAAAATTAACTAATTCACTACAGCTGGCCCAATTCTGTGTAATTATAAGTTCTTGGGCCCTACATAATTTTTTAAGATATTCCCAATCCACTATTGTGGAGGGGGATGAGGGAAGGCAATGAATTGGCTTACAGTAGGATGAAGGGGCAGCAGTCTTGTGTAAATGACCTTTTAAATTTGTATCTCTGTATAGATTGCAAAAGTTATTAGTACGATCAAGTTCAATGTTTATAAACAGACAAGACATGTGTTGCCAGTCATATGTCAAAAACCATAATTTCTTCTTTGCAAGAATTAATACAATATGTACATTGTCACATTTTGATGAAAACTGACAAAAGTTTTTTCAACTGCCAATCAACTTAATTGGAGAGAAGCAAGCACTTGCACATAAGAAGGGTTTTCAACGGTGTATTAAAGCAAAGACAATATTCCTACTAGGTACATAGTTTAACAACTTTGAAAGATATCTTTTAACAGAGATGGACTTTAAAGAGTCTCTAACTTTTAATTGTAATCTACAAGACTTGAAAAACATTTTACTAGAGATAGACATCAAAGAAACGTTACCTTCAATTTTCACGATTCCTATTTGATGATCTTTCATTGTTTCTAGATACAAAATAGTAGATTCTTCTGGAAGAAGGTAGTTTCTTCCCCAATCTTCTGGAAGAAACTAGTTTTTTCCAGCATCTTCCATTCAGAACCCTGATTTCAACGCAACCATGGATGGTTATGACACACATTCCTTCATTCGAGTGATGTACATATTAAGTTTGTGTGAATAGCTGTTACCCACAGAGTGGCACAAAATTGGCATTGAATTTGAACCCAACTCACAAAGCAATTTATTATACAGAAAGATATGGGTATGAAAAGAACAGGCTGCAAATCTTTGGCAATGACCCTGGATAGTTTTGCTGGGCTTTAGTGTTCTACCATCAGTGATAAAACTAATATAAACAAACTTAAAAAGCAATATATCAGCATCAGGCCTTGACAAATGCTGTTGCCAACTCTGTACACTCGACATTGATTCGTAGCCCCCAGCAAGGCTATCCTTACAAATATTTCAATGTATGATAAAAATAGTACCTTGGCTAACTTGAAGCAAGCTTAAATTGTAAACTGATTTATAACAATGACCAATCTCAATGCGAATTACAGTAACTATGTAAAATGGTTTGCTATATGAACGTGCATTATGTACAGGAACTGTTCATGTGTGTAGGTTGTCCACGAATTTCACGGAGCATTTTTAAACAACCCGGCGAATAACATCACTTAAAATTTAATGTAACAATTAACTACTGGGAATGGTTGAGCTTACAAAGTATGTAATATGATTTAATAGCATTCATAAATATGTTGTGTTCATGTATAATTTCTCAACCAATTAAAACAAGGTACTGAACATTGATATCCTGAGGCTGACAGCTTTATGTGCAGGCAACCCTGAAACAGTTAAGTATAATAATAGCTGTCCAAGTAGACTACTAACAATAAATATATGTGAAAATATTTAAGAGCATTAAATTACTATACATGTACGAAATTTTAACAAGCTGAACCCACTTTATTCGAAGTTTCACGATATTAAAATTGAATGACACAACCTTTTAGAGTTGATATGCATAAAAGTCAAATCCACGATACAAATTATCTGCTATTTTGTTAAAACATTTTCGCAAACAAAGCATGGAATTGCCAAGTTGGCTAGGCTTCACTGTGCCATACACTAACAGCAGTAGGATAGTATTAGGTTAGGTTTGTACGGTTTCAGTTGTTCTCCGCACATGTTAATTTCCGCACATTACTTTCCGCTGAAAAAATTCTTGTGCGGAAAACCTTTTTTTCCACTTATCTGTACACTATATTTTCCCTCAATTTTAGGATACCAAATTCAGGATGATGAAAATAACATGAGAAAGTATCAAAGAACGTCGATAAGGATGGTTAGACCAAGTTCATGTCAGAACAGTTAAGCTGCTTATAATTTACAGGAGGCTTGGGGTGTTTGTAATTAGGGATTACTTAAAGAAGTATGAGGCATAATATTATATAGCCCTATATATTCTCACTCTGTACTCTGTTATTGTTAATGTGAAAATATCACAAAAAACACCGCACCCCCCTACGACCGGCCCCTAAAGGATGAAACTTAGCGAGACCAAATCGTCACGGCAGCTCTAGCCATATTGAAAACTACAACCAAAAAAGGTGGCGCTGTTTAACTAAAATTAAACTTGTGCTTACAGCCTAAGCTACAGTAGTGCTTACAGCCTAAGCTACAACCTAGGCCATCCTAATAATAATCTATTCTCGGAGCTACATTTTATCCTGCTACAGTCAAATTCTATCTTCTCCATCCTCCTAAATCCTTCCATGTGCCTAATCATTTCAGTAGGCCATTCGGCTCATCCAAAAAAAAAAGGTATTTTCCGCTGAAAAAAACGTTGTTTTCCGCTGACAAATGTGTGTGGAAAACAGTTTTGTTTCAGCGGAAAGTAACGTGTGCGGAGAATAACGGTACCCAGTTTGAACACACCGAAACGTAACAAAAAATTTGTTTGTGCCAGACTACCAATATGAGTAGGGGCCAAAAACCTCCTACAAGATTTCTTGAGGCATTTTCTACATGTCATCGGTCATAATTTGCAAATATACAACAATTTAAGGAGTTTTGAGACAAATTTGTTGTTTATCGCTGCAATGATTTGTTGCAGTTTTCACTCGACACCGGTTGCGAGTGGAAGATAACCTATATGCTTTGTCTACATAATTTCATCCGCCTACAATATCCTTGGCTTCTAATGCCATGCTTTAAACCAACTCACGAGCTTAACCTCAGTAAGTACTGTAATGAGTAATGAATAGTAGCCTACGTAGTTGAGGCCTATTTAGCCTAAGTTTATCCAAGCCTAACTTAGGCTAGCACAACACCACACACACGTTTGCCCATAATAACTCAAGGTCACATTCATGTTTCTGCTAGAGATAGTCATTCATCAGTTATGACATACCTGCACACAGGAATATAAAATCATTTTCAGAGAATCATCACTGAGAAGCAGCTAAAGCCAAGTAAAGAATTTGCCAGAGAAATCTCCGATTAATATTTGACGTTATTTTGCACCGCTGGTAAATACGCTGCACATGCACAGTATTTGTAGGTACTAAGCCCGTATCTAGGCGTACGTGCGCGCGTGTTCGGTTGTGTGCCAAAATCAAGGTCTCCTTTCGGTCAAAACAAACTCGCTTGCATATTGCTAGATTGTTATTTACATAACATGTAAGATAATCGATCGTCGAAGGGCCTACGTCGGACTGAGCGCGGCCTGCCAGATACAGTACATAATTTCTTACTCGGTTTATCACGGTCATGGAGATAAAACAGATGAAATGAATGAAACGCTGGAGAACTTTGACGAACGTTGACTTGTCGAAAATCAATAAAGGTAGGTCAAATGAGGATTATCGCAGAACTGATCTAGGGCTAGGTAGGTCTAGTAGTAGTAGCAGTGCTACTGTAGTATTAGTAGTAGTATAGTAAAGGCTTCATAATTGACGCACCCCCGTAATTGACGCACCTTCAATTATTACTCGCAACGATACAGCAGGCCACCTAAACTTTTTGCAGTCAAGCAGAATTACATATTTCATGAGTTTGAATCCATTTCAGCTATTTTCTGACTAAATTGTGGTATTTTTTAAGCTTTTAACACCCTCCCCCCAGTTTTGCACAATTTTTGGGCATTTGGAAATCTTACACTCTAAAAATAACCAACATAACCTCAATATGATAACGCTACTCTCTGGAACCTGACCTGTCTGAGCTTAGAGGCTCAGAGCATAGCAAACAGTATCTAAAGTCAATGGATGTATACTAAGGCCTACACTACAGTTACCTTATCGACGCATGTGTCAATTTAGGGGTATGAAAGAACTTGACACGGCAGACATTTTGTGGTCAAATTCTGCTCAATTGTACGGTGCATAAGCACAGAACCTTAAATATTTTGAGATCATAACATTTTGGAGGAACTACACATATGAAAAACACATACAGTTGAATGATTTGGTATTTTCCTTGATAGACATCGTTGATCAAATCCTTAAGTGCGTCAATTATGAGCCCACCATGCTACTGTAGCGTAGGGTATGTCGATGGTACAGTATAGTTAGTCAAAGACTAGCAACATTACTTCATTAATATAAGGGTCTAGCCTATAGGGTAGACAAAGCAAAGTTAAATCTAACGTTACGGTTGAAACTTATTCGTAACAGCTTTAGCCTACAATGTAATGTTGGTGAATGATTGAACCAAACCAATTGGTACTGCAAATGCCTTACTCTGATGTGTGATTTTGCTCTAGGCATCAATTCAAAGTACCTACTTACATTGTGGCAATTCTTCTGACATCTTATTAACCAAAATTAAACAAAAACTGTTTGCAAACTGCTTATTCACTAAAGAGCTTGTGTAAGAGAAATGTAGAATCTGAATGTAGAATCATGAGGCTGAATGTAGAATCAGCCTCTATAGAAGATCCTGCTAGGATCGAAACGTCAGGCCCACCTATTTTTTCACAGATAATTATTCAATCAGACACAGCTTACTAACCAATCATGAGGCTGAATGTAGAATCATTCAGTCTCTGTAGAAGATTCTGCTAGGATCCAAACATCAGGCCCACTTACTTTACACAGCTTATTACCCAATCAGAGTACAGAGTAAAACTGCACAATTTTGACACTTGCTGACTAAGTGGCTAATCCCTCGGTGATGGATTCCCATGCAGAATAATGAGGATGCTGCACTTTCATTCTTATAGACATGACCTTCTCTTTAATACTTAGGTATTGGGAGAATATATCAAAACTTGTTCAGACTAGGTCTATGAAGTAAATTTAGAATACATTTAACATTGCAATATATTTGTATGATGTATGTGACACATTTAGTTGTAAGCCAAAACTGAATGTGTTGATATTTAGCTTGTTTTCTTCCTATTTATGTTCAAGTCAATTGATGTCTATAATATTCGTAGATAACAGCTGTCATAATTCCCAGAAGTGAGGATGGATTTTTGTTCTGTGCTGCCAGAGGAGCTCGTCTTGTCCTACATCCTTCCATATCTCAGCATTGTGGATATAGCGGAGTGTAAACTTGTTAGCACAAGATGGCTGGAAATGGTTAGGAGATACTACAAAAGTCTAAAGGAACTAGACTTGACTCCTTGGGATTTCATGGTTACTGAAGATTACCTTGTGAACATCATCATGCATGGACAGCTACTCAGAATCATTCGGTAGGAAGCAGACTTAAGTTTTATAAAATGCGCCCCTCTCCCATCCCCCTCCCCCTCCCCTGACCTTTCATCTCTGCCTCCACTTCCTGGAAATCGTTCAAATTATTGTACCTGTATGTCCTTGCTGAAAATCTTGACTTTGAACAGGATAAACGAACCAGAGAATGTAGGCCTTCAATCGTTAAGTTGTAGTTCCACTCCAATTGCATGCTGGGAGTCACTAAACAACATATCCTTAGATTAAGATACTGGTCATTTGTAAATGAATGAGAGTGATTGGATAAAAGTTCCAAAAGTTGTGAAAGTGTGTGCTATCTTCATAAAGTACTGAAATTTTACAAAAGTAAAAATTGTTTTGTGGATATGATCCTATATATAGCTTCCTCTATATCACACTTCTATTTTCATTTTATCAATCAGATTATCTAAATGCTGGCGAGCCTCCACAGCAACAGCAGTATTCTTGGTAGCTAATACCTGTTCTAGGTTACAAGTCTTACATATCAGTCACTGCGGTTCCTTGACAGACCAGGCCGTTGAGGATGTAGCCCGGAAGTGTAAGGAGTTGAAAGAAGTTGATTTGAGTAGTTGTTACAAGGTGAATACCAGCAATTCTTGAAACTTGGTCAATTGTGTCTTAATAAAGGTATTAAATCCCTAATGTGCCTTTCAATCATAAGGTCCCGAGTTTGAGACACTCCAAGATTAATGTATGTCGTCCAGTTACAGAGTTGGTAACAATTGACAATTCATAATCATGGACATTAAAATATGAATCTAAGAGACTGACTTCGGTCAGCTTGCGGCTTTGATAAGCCAATGATGGCTTCTTCGCGAGTTCCTGCTTGTAGGAGGATCTTAAATACATACATAATGTTACACTACATGCTGTACCATTCTAGATTAAAGTACTAAAAATCCCCTAGCTTAAAATACGTCGTCCAAAATAAGAAAGACAATGGCATAACAAGGACCATTAGTTTTTCTCTACCACCAGTGGATATCTAGAAATGAAACCCAAGTAGGTAATATTATTTATCCACCATAGGATATGTCATTTTCATATCTATATATATCTATCTTTTTCTGCAGAGTTTGTTGTTTTTTATTTTTCAGAGATCATCATTTTTCTAAAGTAAATGGCAACTACTTTTCTCTCCCTGTGTTTTCAGATTACCGATTCTGCTATGTGCAGCCTTGCGGATCATGCCAAAAATTTGGAAGAACTCTACGTGAGCAGTGTTTATGGGGTCACTGATTTTGGAGTCAGTCAGTTAAGCTTCAAGGGGCTTAGTTTAAAGACCCTGGATGTTAGTTACTGCTTCAGAGTATCTGACAAGGGACTTGTTGGGATCCTAAAGAGACCCCAAGGGACAAACTTATTAAAGTCACTAAGGATAAAGGGATGTGCTAAGGTAAGTGTATATTAGTTAAAACTGTAACCATTTCAAATCAAATTCCTTGTCAAACTTCACAAATTGAAAAGTTTTTGTGAAATAACTCTTTTCATAAGTTGAATACTATATGGTACATGTTGAATTTGGCAGTAACATTAAACATATTTCTTTCTGGTGCTATCAGCTGTTTTCTTAACTGTGAGTTATAACCCTCATTCAACCAATAATGATAGTTTGTTCAGTTTGTTAGAAAAATATTTGTAAAGTTGGTGTTTTACGGAGTAGTACTACAAACCCACTATGTAACCAACATTGTGTATACAAACATATCTTGTTTACATGTAAACAAACTATGTGCTTAAATGCCATTGAGTATCTTCTCCGATTTGTACCAAATTATAATTTTTCCTTTTTCAATTCTGTCAGATCACCGATCCGTTTATACAGCAGTTATGGCAAGCTGGTGTTGAAGTCAACAATATGTTCTGAACGGAACAACTCCCTGACATTTCATGAAGTGAGAATTTGTTTCCCAGTATTTAAGAATCATTCTGCCGAAAACGATGTTAGCCTCTTCTCTTGTATGTATCAGCTGTATCAGGTGAGGAGATACATATCTACCCTTGAAATCACGGTAACAGCAAACACTAAATTCATAAAATGCAACATATGACAGTGTGATATGAAGGTTTTTTTTTTTAAAAGCCTCAATGTGTGTTTGCCAAATTTCAATTTCGACCTTTCCAGCTTACTGCCCTAAAAGCTCACTGAAAATAACACCGTTCTATGCAATTTTTGTATTAAAAATCATTATTTTTATTGAGTTATCTGTCGTTAAACATTTAGAGCTGAATAAACTTCGCCAGATTTTTTTAACGAGTCCGTAAATTCTACAAACTTCACATCCCCTCAAAGATCGTAGAGCCACATCCCTTGAATGATCTTGGAGGCACATCCCTTCGATGATCTTAGAGGCAAATCCCCTCGATGATCTTTGGGGCACATCCCTTCAATGATTTTAGGGCCATATCCCCTCAATGATCTTAGAGGCACATCACTTCAATGATCTTAGAGGCACATCCCTTCAATGATCTTAGAGGCACATCCCTTCAATGATTTAGGGCCATATCCCTTCCGCTTTGAAATCCTGGATCTGCCCCTGCAATCCATTCAATTATCATCCTTTTCCAGTTGCTATTCATCTTCTTTGCTTTGTTACAGAGTTGTTGGTTCAAGTTGAGATCATATAGCATCCACTGCTTGGAGATAGTACATAGCATCAACTTGTGCTATGAGATGCCTGAATTTGAGATGAAGAGGCAGAAATACTCCTTGTGTACCAGTTCTACATACAGGACAGTAGATTTGCAATGGGAAGATCTACAGGAGGAGTTTGTTACTTTGAGATACTAAATAGACTGTATCTAAATGGAAGGTTGATTTGTATCAGTACAACCTGCTACTGTATGTCTTTCAATATATGCAAGATATGTCATCACTGGGTTTGGGGATACTGTGAGATGTGGAACCTAGAAACAAATACAATTGTTTGAAAAACATCAGAACTGATACCACGTATGTACGGATGAAAACAGAGTTAGCAGCAGGATAGGCTGGAAGACGCAGAGACTACTACTGTACAAAAGTAACAGGTTCAAACCCAATGTATTTTGGGACAATGTTAGTTACTATTGGAGATTCAAAGTACCATGGACACCTAGCCAATTTGCCCCATATTCAGTACATTTGTTGTGTGTGATAATCTCATTCAAAATCTATTGAAATTGTTTGCAAAGCTCTTTTTGTTCTTGTTTCCAAGATATACACATTGGAAGTTTGATCAATCTTGGAAAACTCATTAATTATGTGCAAACTATGGCATGGAGTGGTGTCGGGCTCAACAATTTTTTAAATTTTAGCCATTAATAATTACAAGCCCACATATATCATTTGAATAATATGATGTTGCTCTTTTCAAAGAATGCAAAATATTTCAAACATTTCCTAAGGCCACAAACCTGTGTTCAGTGTCCTTGAAATGAAAGTTGTGAAAAAAAAGCAATAATGTAACAGAATATTAGGCAGTCACTTTACATCATTTGTAGCTAGCTGATGTTTATTCATAAGTAAAACTAGAACTAAGAAAAGACTTGTAAAATGGTCAATCTTTGATGGATTTTGATGGGAGTTGCAACTATTTCCATGATTTCTAATGCCTATTAGAGTGATTAGGAAAATGTTGTTCATAGGTGTCAGTAGACCTTTATGAGTAGAAATGTACACACCAGAGAACTCAAATGATGATTTTTTCAACCCTACCATGATAAATATTCATTTAGATTGTGAGATCAGCATCATCTGTTGACAGATCAAAAAATTTGGCACTGGAAATTCTTCCTAGTTAGTCCGGATTTATATGCCCTAGCATTACACCAATATACACAGAATCATGAACATTTATATGGTTGAGATGACAATACAATGATGTTAAATTTCCACTCAAAGAGGCACTGGAGTGGAAAATATCATTCGGACATATCAAAGTGTTGTCATTTTGGATAAAATCTTTGACTTTGGTTAAAATATTTGACTTTGGTGAATATCCAGAAGCACACTTGTTCAGATACCAAAATGTTCATTCCATGTGAATGTTTCACTTCATGTGAATGTTTCATTTCTTGTGAATGTTTCACTCCATGTTAATTGACTGCAATACCTCTGCTTTTAAGAACGATGAGACACTACCGCCAGGACCAAAATTTAAGTTCAACAAATTTTGAGGCCCTCTTTCAAGGAACCAACTTCAAATGTGTGAAACAACTTGACATGTTAGCTACAACTGTCTCATAGAAAGCATGATTATGTGACCATATATTCAGTGTGTTGTTTACCCCTCTTGAGACAATAACATACCAGAGTTCTCATTGTAGTATTTTGATTCAAATCTATTCAAAATAGTATATTGCCATCAAAAATTGGAAAATAATCAATTTACCAATATACCAGGCAATGAGTTAAAGGAAGTTAGAAATATAATGGCCAGATTTCATACCACATAAAGTTGAAAAGGTTGAAAAATATGCTAGAAATTAATATGTTGAAGTTGCTGAGAGAGCACTCTGTTAACAAATCTTTTACTTTGAGTAATTAAATCAGAAATACAACGGTAAATAATAAACCTCTCAGACGAATATTTGAATGAGGGCAAGATGTAATACATGAAATGCAACTTCTGAAAGCTAATTGTCATCTGGAATAGATTATTTGATCAACTGTCATAGTGAGTAGGTCCATGGGTGGATGAGTTCTATTGTTGACTCATAAGTGAACCATTTGCACATTAGAGTCATCTTGATACATAATTTGACTCCCGTCATTACCTGTTAGAAAACTGAAGCAATGAAGTCATAAAAATGTGCAAAGTTTAAACAGAACTTGATGATATGTTAAAGTAGAATGAATAAAGGCTTTGCAATAAAACATCCAGACTATTGAAATTTTGTTTTTATATTCAATTCAATTTAATTTCTTAACTTCAATTTAAACAACATGATTTTGCTTTATATATGAATTAAACCACAAGACATAATCATTCCTGCAGGTCATTTCTATATTGTGCCCATTATCTCAGTTATTTATATACTTTATTTACTATACTCAAAGGAAGAATTGGCCTTGATCACGTAACAAATATGAAAATAAACTCTGGACACTTTACAGAGTAGTATAACCCTACATTCATGAATATGCATAGATTTTATCAGAATTTACTGCTTATCATGGAAATATACATATCTTCCTTACAGGTATGTGTGGTTGTACATATACACAAATGTATACCATTTTGTAACAAATATATAAGTTGAGATTTCATTGAAGGTGAGGGGATATTTCTCTAAATGTGTGTGTGTTCAGTGGTTTCGTGTTGAGGGGGATATGTTATGTTATGCCCTAGATACTTTCACTGGTCTGTGTGGTCTATGGGGTGACCAAACAATGCTGCAGAATTGTACATGTAACTGACCTCCCCATCAAGCCTTAGTACATATCATTGTTATATCTATATAGTGTCTATTAAATATAAATAAATGTTAATTTATATCAGCATGATTAGATTCAGAAGAAACTGTGTAACTTTTGTTGGTTTCTAATAAATGGTCAACAATAGATGTAAACTTTTCCATAATTTCAACATGAATAAAACTTTCAGTTGTCTTAAACCAGGTAATCCAACATGGTGAAAACCTTTATCACATTTGTTTGAAACCAGGATCACATTTTTAGTGTGTGTTTAAGTAGTAACTGAATCTGTAACATTACTAATAAGGCGACATTCACAGATATTGTATGTGCTATGTTCTGCGTGAATCTCCACTGGTTAAATATCACATTGTGTAATATTATAGAATGGTAAACAAGCCATACAATGTGATCTGTTATTACTTTAATAAAATCATTTTTAAAGAAATTAATTGTTTTCAGTTAATTACTTTTAAGTCCATGGTAATTCAATATTATAGAATGCTAAACAAGCCATACAATGTGATCTGTTGTTACTTTAATAAAATCATTTTTAAAGAAATTAATTGTTTTCAGTGAATTACTTTTATCTCCATGGTAATTTCAATTCTGTAAATATGATATAAAAATAAGGAAAATATTGAAAATATCAAAATTTGTGATATGCATGGAAGAGATAATACTTATTGAATAACCAGTACTGATCTACCTCCCTCCTTTACCACCCCCACTTTTATGCCCCCCCCCCATTTATCCTCCACACCCCTTGAAAAGAGCACAGTACTTGCATTCAGCCTCCATCGTACAAAGGAAAAAATTACAACAAGAAATCAAATAAATGATGAACCGAGATGGACACGTATCCCAAGAATTGAAACGATATTTCACTGTGTTTAACCTCTTCATTCTGTACTAAACTATGTGTACATAAAGCTTACAAATGCACACATTTTGTTATTTCAAAAATTCCTAAAACCTTCCATTCACTTGATGGGGCAAAGTTATTCCTCTAATGTCACTGGAAATAAGAAAAAAAATATAAAAAGAAGTAAATTTGAAGTGCCATGGTAAAGGCCTTGGGCTAAAGTGACACAAACAGGATGATTAGCACGGAGAAATACTGACTAATGCGTAAAGATGGAAAACTTATCATTCATACAATACTTTAATTCCTTCAATTCCCACTTCAGATATGCCCGACACTAACTCTCCCCCCCCCCCCACACCCCCTTCATCTTCCCAGGCCCCTAAAAGCAAAAAGAAAGAATAAAGTTGAGCGTATGCTGTGCAAGTTTAGTTTTGTACAAGCTTAATTCTAGCATTAAAGGTGATTGGCTAAGTATCACAAGGTATAACTGTCTTTTAAAGATCATAGCTACTATTTTTATCATACTGAAACCAATGAAATTGAGCATAGTGCAATGCTAACAGTAAATGTGCAAATTTCAATTTTTACAAAGTGATTTTTTGTTTAAAGATTTTATCTTCAACTAATATTGATATGAAAATTACTCTGAAAGAATAAAGGAGTTATAACTACAACAACTCCTGTAATGTGCTTGAAGCTTTTGGATTGCCGCATGGCTGAATTATTTATCTCTGAAAAAGTAACTTTAAAGTATATTGCTTAATAATACTCAAGTTTGTTAACATGATTATGGAATGTACAAAAGCATAAAGAAGTTATTACTAGTATTTGATTCTTCTCAAGTAAAACGTTTTCATCTGTTGTTGTTATCTAGGACTACAAATATAAAAAAATTGTTATAGATCTTATCAAATCTGTCAGTGAAAATAAAGATGTAATTTTTTTTTTTTTTTGGTTTTTCCTTTAACAACTTAATCGAATGCTGTTTATTCTTCCTGTTCAACAATCTTCTTGAAAGAAAATGGTTGAAATAGGTAACCCTCTCCGGTGTAAAACTTGTTCTGGAATTCCACCCTGATAAATAAAAATGGAAAAGAGAAAGCATTTAGAAAATGAAACAGGAACTCAATAATATGTAACTGATTCTTTAGTTTCATCAATCAGGGCTCTGTCATTGATATGAAGCTTACAGAAAATGTTTTTTTTGATAACGTTAGTAGAGTCTGTAAAGCAATAGTTCATGATGAAATTATTCAATGTCATAACTGAGAAAATAATTCTTGACATTATATATTGAATAATCATATGAGCGTACTTAAAAAACAAGTCAACCAAATCCAGACAAGTCTTTTAAGAATAAGTATTTATCCCAAATAACCTCCAACTCCCAAAAGTTTGGAACGTTCTGAGAATGGTTTTGATGTCACAGATTCACTGTTCATCCATATATCCAACCATGCACTGTACAGATGCCTATTTGCCAAATGTATCTAGTGTTGAAATAAGACTCTTCATGCAGAAAGTTAAAGTTTTCACAGATTAGGAGTAAATGTGGCCGAGCCTCTTAATGCTATTGTTTATCCTGGTTTATATCACCGCTAGACATCTACAGTATGCTTTGGTAAAGTGTTTTTTTTTTTGTATATATATATTTCATGTTATCTATCATTAATATGAAAAACCTCTGGACTATCATTTTAAAATTCACCAGTATTGCAACAAACAAAGCATTCACTCTGCCAGACTGTTTTTTCTGTAATTAAGCATTTAAGCTACTAAATGGTCCCCAAACAATTATATCATGAAGCATTTAAGCTACTGAATGGTCCCGAAACAAACATATAATTAAGCATTTAAGCTACTAAATGGTCTTGACACATTAAGAAGGACATTATCCCACAGAAGGTACTTTGGAGAGAGTTTAACATTGTACCATGCTTAGGTAATTTTAACATTGTACCATGCTAAGGTAATGACAACAATCTCAAGTGGATTTAATTTAAAGCAAGCAGACAAAGAGAACAATAATGCACAACAATGTACAACTATGCATAATAATGTAGAACAATGTACAATCATATACGATCATGTACAACAATGTACAATAATATACAACTATGTACAATAATATACAATCACGTACAATAATGTACAATAATATACAACCATGTACAATCATATACAATCATGTACAATCATGTACAATAATATACAAACATGAACAACACTTACCAGTGAAGTCTGAGGGCGTGCAGAAATGCTGAAAGGCCTTCCATTAGGAGTAGAATGCCTATCGTAAGGGCAGCCCAGAACGCAAAGACGGAAAACATGGCAAAGCCGCCAACGATGAGCCATACTACTGTCATTGAGCTTTCCTTATCCGGGTACAGTGTAACCAGTCCTATACCTTTCTGCATCACCATAGTCCACAGTACTTCAGACAGCTCTGGGAATCAAGGCATGCAAACAGATATATGTAACATTAAAAGATACAAAGTGTATGTTTTAACACTGTAACTGTACACTTACATTCCATGTACACTGGTTGGTAGTTTGTTTTACAGGTGGCCTCTGTACACAAGTACTGTGGGTGCAAGTGTGAGGTGTGGAGTACCATACCACCAGTAGAACAAGCTTACTAAACATGGTTTACTTTACAGACTTGCAGTGTGGGTACCAACTCCCCTGCTGGATACTAATGTGACCTCTACATTACAATGCCAACAGTAAAACAAAATAAAACCTAATATCATCATAAAAATGAAAGAAACAGTTAACAAACTGCTTATGTACTGCAAACAGCCTGAGAAGGCAAATAACATTTTGAGAGCCTGGCATTGTAATCCTTGCTAAACTTTTTCAGACAAGGACTGAAATGAAAACATGTAGATGCTCAGGCAATTAAATCAGAACATTAAATAATGGACTGCGTCAACATGAAACCTGAACGATATCTAATTTTTACAAATGCTGTTTCTTTAGCAAAATCGTACAAAACCACGGGTGCAAAACAATGAGTACAAAACAAAAGGACCAGTGAAAGATCACAAGTATGAGCACCAGGCCAGAAATAATAATAATACAATTTTCATTCCATCCTGAGTACACTACAAACCTGTGAGTACAAGTACAACAACACCATTGTTTGACTACAGCTACTGGTATTTAAACCATTAATACAAGTCTGAACCTTCCATTTATAGTGAAGTCTTCTAAGCAGGTATTGACACCACTACCTTTAAGACACTGGAATGGATGAAGCAATGCCATCATATTCCAGACTAGTCAACTCACCAGCATGTGCTAAGCTCAGAGCCCAGAGTCGTAGATATGATGCAGTGTTTGATACGCATCCCAAACAGAACTCAATGGTATGGATGGCCTGTAGCACAAGCTGTTCTCCAAGAGAATCATCCTTCAGAGATGGGGAAAATATAGACAAATAGAGAAAAACTTTACACCAGGAGGTTGTAAAAATTATCTACACAATCATGAAAAAAGCCCCAGATGTAAAATTGTCAGCTTTCAGAGAAGAACAAGGATTTTGAAGAAAGCAGGATAGAGTGCCGTCTCATTTTTGTAGTTGGTTGTCTTCAGTGTTTGCGAATGGAAATGAGGATCTATCTAGTACAGGGGTAGGCAGCCCTTTTTGAATGAATGGGCCAGATTTAAGGAGTGTAAAATTAACATGGTCGCACCTAACCAACGACCTGCTGTTGATTTCAAACCGTTGATTCCGAGGACTTTTCAAGCAATAGGTGTGTGTACTTAATCTGTATTCACAAAAATATAATGTCAATACAGTAGTACAGTTGATAATTAATGGGGAAAATAGGCCTACCTGACAGCATCATTAGTGCCGATAAATTCTAAGCAGCTAGTTCGTTTTTTGTGATCATGTAAAATAGATTGATTTTTTTTCTCATTTTCTTGGGACATCTCACGGGCCGCAAAAAAAAAAAATTGGCGGCCAGCATGTGGCCCGCGGGTCGTAGGTTGCCCACCCCAGATCTAGTATCTACAGTATGAACAAATATGATAGCCATTATCTGTTTTGTTATTGGTAGCGCTGGGTGCATTCAATTTCTAGTATTAAACAGAAGTTCACCAATGGAGGTAGAGCTGTGTTTGGAGGCTGCTCTCCCCAACAAGACTGATCTTTCATAGCTAACACTGCCAACTGGTGAAGCTTATAATATATCCTGATTGGGATTTCATAATCCATTTTGAAATACCATTCACCTTGGAATAATTTACACATGGAGCATCCTTATATTATCATGCGACATACATACATTCAAATATATTTATCCAAAAGTGTACAAGCTAGATGACTGTACAGACAGATTGCCTACATCTCAAATATTGTGACATACAGTAATATCAATAATCTCATTAAAGGTATGAGTTTCATGTCAAGCTGGTTTATACTGATATTAGATTAATGTGTTCATATGTTGACTGATTTCTTAGTTAGTTCATTTATCCATCAGAATATATATATAGATATATATACCATGTACAATAATATACAACTATGTACAATAATATACAATCACGTACAATAATGTATAATAATATAGAACCATTTACAATAATATACAATCATATA
>KN882461.1:128524-139666 GCA_000934455.1 Apostichopus parvimensis | reverse complement strand
ATGTATAGAGAGCTTGTACATCAGAGTTATAGTTCATTTATCCATCAGAAAGTTAGACTGTTTGTTCAGTGGTTGCTTTGAGAGCATGTATAGAGAGCATATATATTAGAGTTATAGTTCATTTATCCATCAGAATGTAAGACTCTTTGTTTAGTTTTTGCTCTGAGAGCATGTATAGAGAGCATATATATTAGAGTTATAGTTCATTTATCCATCAGAAAGATAGACTGTTTGTTCAGTGATTTCTCTAAGAGCATGTATAGAGCTTGTATATCAGAGTTATAGTTCATTTATCCATCAGAAAGTTAGACTGTTTGTTGTATAGAGCTTGTATATCAGAGTTATAGTTCATTTATCCATCAGAAAGTTAGACTGTTTGTTTGGTGGTTGCTCTAAGAGCATGTATAGAGCTTGTATATCAGAGTTATAGTTCATTTATCCATCAGAAAGTTAGACTGTTTGTTAAGTGGTTGCTCTTAGAGCATGTATAGAGAGCATATATTAGAGTTAGAGGAACAATCCTTAGACACAATAGAAAAATAATGTAGCCAATTAACCAACAGACAGATACAGTGAATGACACGAAGAATATTCCTTATAATACCTCATATCTGTGCATGGCAAGGGGGCTAACCTAATTAAAAGCATTTAAGACTCGTCCCAAACAGCGTGCCGCCATCTTTAAAAAGTTAACTTTCCGTTGCTTGCAAGTGACGTTTTTCTCGTCTAGCTACAAAATGCAGACAGTAATGAAACGTGATACCTTGTTATCTCTAGCTGGACCTGAGATGTCCATCGCTGTATCGTTTGTACACTGTGCTGTGGTTATTGACTGCAGCTGTTTGTACTGAATGTACACTAGTGTCTAATTATCGACGGTAGCAAGCTGTGTGTGCATTTTCTGGGATCGATGGTGGTATCTAACACTTCTGTTACACCTCATTCGAAACTATGTCAGATTACCGGCATTAGACGTTTCTTTTTGCGCGAGTCTTCACACCCTTTAAGTGGACCAATTGAAAGGAAGCAACCATACTGAAGAATTCTTTTGTTACAAAGAGACTTACCTCACCACCTCCGTGCCCTCCACCCCCACCACGGGTATTGCTCATGGGTTCAGCAGACACAGAGTTGTCCGAGGAAAGGTTTCCATCCTTCTCCAAGCTAGAGTTGCCGATCGAGTCCTCCCGACGACCGTAGGCGGCCCCCTCGCTAGCCTCGTCTTCGCTCATGACAATCTCCACCACATCGTCTTCTGGGACTCTCCTCTGCATTAGAATCCGCGCAAAGCGCAAAGAGAGTTTTTTCGTCTGAGTTTGTTCACGGAGTTTTTAGATGCAATAGTGAACAGAGGTACACAGAAAGAAACGAAAACCAAAAAAGAAACGAAAAAGAAAGAAAAAAAAAACTGCACACTCGTGTGTGAGGAAAAGGCATTGAAGATTCGTGCAAGCAAAAGTAAATGGACAGCACATGCGGCAAAGATGAAGCATATTTAAAAAACTTCGGTAGAGCTACTTTACCCCCTCATGAATTATTCATGCTAAGCTACCAGGCAATACCAATGACCGACGAACACTGCATTGCAGTTAAAACATGCATTGTTTGCATTAGACTAGCTGTAATAAAAGTGATTTTGAAAGTGGCAAAATTAATACTGCTGTACTGTACCTTTTACACTGGAACATTTCATATCAAAAAGCGTTAGAAGTACAAAGATTCTATACAATGGAGAACACTTGCATTACTATCAGCTACCTGTATAATTAGTGTCACAAAGGTTTGTGGTGGTGATGATATGCTTTCATCGTTGGCTTTTGGTTACCATTAGATGTATCACATATCATTTGCAATAAATTAAAATTGTAATTTAGAGCCACTTCACCATTCTCTGTTAACAAAAAAAAAACACATCTCTTGCTCAACATTGATATAGAAAAGATTTATGCCTAATTTTTGAAGACTGAATACTTTAAAATAAGTTGAATATATTTATGGAGTGCCAATAGACAACCCTGGCCAAGATGACAAGGGCTTATGGAGTTTCATTAACAATGATGTTGGTAAACAAGTATGAAAACCTTTTACTGATTGTTATTTTGGCAGTGGGAGGGGGCTGGGGCAGGGGGGCAGTAAAGGAAGACGAGACAGAGCAAGGATAGGGAGATGCAAACAATTTTATAACATTCAGGAGAGAAACAAAAGCAAAGCACTAGTTGCACTAGCGATCCTGGGAAAGCAGTAATATTGGTTATAATATGAAAATATGTAACTATTTGCTCTTGAGCAAGAAGGAACTCTCTAGGTTTCTGGTGAAATCAAATCTAATAATTGAATGCTTCCAGATGACTGGTTACACTATCCATGTTTTTGACCAGTGTGCTTCTTGGACATAACACCTACGTGCGTCAAGTTCACTATGGGTGCAAACCGTGTCAAACACTGTAATTTCGAAAAAAGTACCTAAGAATTGGCTTCAAACTTAACCTGCAGGATGCTTAGAATATGTTTCTCCCTCATCAGTAAAGGGTAAATTTTCTGCCGTACTTTCTTTTAATTTAGAGTTAACACGCATAATAGTTGTGACCTGGATTTACACTGAACACAGCTGTATACATTGAACCTGATGACTTCCTTCTTTTACCAAGCACACTACTATTTATCTATACAGTTTACACTCTTCAACTTTCATTTCGTGCAATCAAGAAGTTTGTACTTGAATCCGTCTCAGTTTGTGTGAGAAATTTGTAGCGTCGGGTGTTATTTTCTGTATCAATTAATTAGCTTCCTTTCATTAGCTAGAATTAAGCCACAATTAGCTAGTAGGAGAGTGCCTTTAATTAACCAATAGCAAAAATATTCCAAATTGGACATAAAACCTTGTCAGTAAATGTATTTATGATGATGGCCTGTGATTTATTATGTCACTATTACTCATAATGTTGGCCTGTGATATGTTAAACTATGAACATATTAAAAACAGCCTACAATAGGGTCATTCACAGAGCTAACAAAGACACAGAGCGATAGATTTCTGTCCAGTTGAACAGTGATTAAGTAAAATCTATAAATTCTCTCTATTGCAAACATTGCACTGTGATAGATGTAGGTTGCAGCCTAACACTATAAACACCACACATTGCTTTAATAGTGGTCAACTTCACAGCAGATGCTATAAATGTTGAACAATTATTAACAATATTGGATGCTTCAACAACAGACAACGCATGAATTCTTTGTGAATAAAAACTAAATGTGCCCGTTTAAACAATGATGGATTATAAATCTTTGTGTAAAAAACCCAAATGTGCCCATTTAAATAATGATGGATGATGAATGCCCAAGACTAATATGCCTGTATAGTAGATACACATGCAGTAAGGGCATGGGTAGAATGCCTCGCCATACAAATATAAACAAGAATATATAAACCCCAAAGTATCAACTACAAAAAAATAGTTCTTGTCTCTGTTAGAGATATGATTGGTAACTAAACATGCCATGAAAAAAAGGTTTTGCAAAAAATAGAAAAAACTAAAACCAAAAATCGCTTCAGACATTTTCCAGGCCTGTAGTTAAAGGGTTTGAACAGGGCACGAGCAAAATGTTGTACAAATAGACTGATATTGATGACAATTCAATGATGAATTAAACCTTAGCAACCTCTACCACTCACATGCATCAATACTCCTTCCAAGAGTGCAAAAGCATTTTTAAATTTGGGAAAAAAATACGCAGAGGTTTAATGTAGCAAGTCTTTAAGGCTTTTTGTTCTCGAACCAAAACCTGCATTGTGTTCCACAAACAATATTTTGAAAATTGGTTTTAAGAAAGAAAATGAACAACACATTTTCAAAATTGGATCTAATATCATGAATGTGTTTTGAGCTCACAGTTTAAGAACCTTTTCAACAGGATTATTTAAAGAGAGTCCGGGAAATGAGCACTTTATGGGTAGATTTTATTGAGACAATATTTCACCACGAAATAACCACTTTATGGGTAGATTTTATTGAGAGATTACTTCACCTCAGATAACCACTTTATTGGTAGACTTTATGGAGAGAACACTGCACCACGAAATAACCACTTTATCTGTAGATTTTATTTAAACAATACTTCACCCTGAAATAACCACTTCATCGGTAGATTTTATTGAAACAATACTTCACCCTGAAATAACCACTTTATCGGTAGATTTTATGGAGACAATACTTCACCACAAAATAACCACTTTATCGGTAGATTTCATGGAGAGAATACTGCACCACGAAATAACCACTTTATCGGTAGATTTTAAGGAGACAATACTTCACCACGATGATATTACACTGCCCATTTACTCCTTAAAAAGTATGGGTTTATCGTAACTTTATCGGTAGATTTTAAGGAGACAATACTTCACCACGATGATATTACACTGCCCATTTACTCCTTAAAAAGTATTGGTTTATCGTACACAAAATCGGTGCTTCAGACAAACATCGTCTGAGTTAGCAACAAGACATAGATAAGCTGTACAAATATCTTGTTCATCAAGCAAGCAAGGGACATATAACAAAGTTCCCTTATTGGACAAACCGTTAGATGTCATGGACAGCAAAATGAGGGGAAAAAAAATAAAAATAGGACCACGAAAAAGGTGATGAAGAAAGAGAATCCATGCTTTACCCCTTGAAGATATGTTGGATTTCTCTTTGTAAAAGATTTAATCACTGGCTTCATGAACAGCATCCATGGTATACAGATAAGAGCGATCACCAAAATACAGATCTGTACAGCATTCTGTGTAAGGACGAGAAATAAAGATGAAACATATACATTCATGTTCGTAGCCAAACATTATGTTTGATTACAACCACAGCATGTACAAAGGCCTTACTTCCATGGACGATTTAAAGGTGACAGTTGTTGCTCTCACAAAGTTCTGTATAGCTTAAGAAACACCTGTTTGCAACTTTCAGGGTGGAGACAAATGTTTGCTAGCATTCTGTGAAGAATGGTTGAATGGTGAACTTTGATCTCTGGAGTATGGTTCGTCTACCATACATTTCCTTTCTAAATAATATCTGGCTAATTAAGTTAAGTACTTGGACTCCAATAAACTAGACGGCTGGTGATTGCTACAGATCTGACCATCATGACATTATTACATTAAACTATATAGAGCATTGAGAGGACTACATACAAGGTGAGCATGACCTGTCTTGTAGAGAGAGCATACTAGTATATGTGTACAACAGCTGGACACAAACTCATGCAATATTGCTTGATGTATCAAGTGGAGTCAAACACACACTAGAGACAATGTTACACTATTGCCTATGCAAGCTAAATGATGGTTCCTGATTGGCAATACTACATATACTACAATACTACTATACTACTATATGTTGGTTGTAAAGCTTGCAGCCATGTTAGAGCTCTAACAGATCAGACATTCTACGATTATAAACTGCCGAATGATACGCCTCGCGACTTACTTGCGTGGATCCTTTCGCAAACACTGGGTTGTCTATCTTCTGCATCAAGAACATGCCAATGTAAGTCTCAATTAGATTGGGGGCAGTCTCCGTTAACAGACTGTCAAATCGAAACCACTTGATGAAGATCAGGAGGATGAGATATCCAAACAGCAAACCCAAGAAGAGCACTTGAGGAATGAAGGCTGCAGGGATCCCAGTGGGATCTCGGTTACTGTTGGTACAAATTGAAAGAAAGTTAGGGGGAAAGATGAAACACGAAAATTCATGCCTTCTTCAAAGAAAAGCACAGGGTGAGCAGAAGAAAAACCGAAGAAATTCTTGGCCGGACCATGACATTTCTACCTGTGACTTGCACAACTTCAACAGCTACTACAAAGGATGATGTACCTATGGATAGCATACTAGCAGAAGGAGGTTATGGGTTTCTAACCACCCAAAATATGAAATGTTATAATTGGCCACACCCTCATTTCTCCCTCCCAACCATTCTCTCTGACCTTCCTACCTTGGCAATGGCTAAAATACTCACATGTGGTTGACCAGACTAAGGCTGACTCCAAAGAACATGTGACATATCCCTAATATAATGGACAGTCTCATTTTAAACGGGTTCAAGAAATTCAGCTTGTTTTCTGCAACCTGCCAAATCTGTAAAGAAAGAAAGTTTCTTCAAAGGCTCTTTATATGCTAATCAATTTCTGTTTTATTTATATGAATAAAAATAATTGATTGAAACCAGTCATTTGGAATGCTAGAGTCAGCATAGTGCTATTGATAACAGACCGCTATATCTCAGGAAGCAAACAACTGGTATCTGATATTGTCACATGGACAGTGTGTCTAGGACATTACACGATTTAACATTTATTGAAACCAGCCATTGGAATGCTAGAGTAAGCATAGTGCTATTGCTAACCGGCCTCTATATCTCAGCAAGCAAACGACTGGTATCTGATATTGTCACATGGACAGTGTGTCTAGGACAATACAAGATTTAACATTTATTGATACTGATAGTTAGATAGACTCAAAGGCCATCAGCATATCCAGAAGATATGCTAGAATGATATATATTCTTTAATATATCCAGTTAATATCATAATAAGAATATATTATCCAACAAATATGCTAGAGACATCGAATTAGTCATAAAAAATCAAACTTCTTTTTCTGCTATTTCTAATAGCATTTTCACTCATTGGTATATTTAACTGCCTAAAATTAGTTTCAAGATAAGAATCTCTGCTTTTATAGTAATTAACGTTAAATAAATGTCAAAGATTCAGAACAGAACAGACCTTTTCCTTTGCTTGGAAGATACTGATAAATAAGCCAGAGGTCAGGATAAATTTGAGTGGCTGTTTCTGAGAATTTTGTTTCAATATCAGCAAGATTTCTACTTGGGTTATACACATAACTACACAGTTGAGAAATACGAAACTAGGATAAAGAGATTAACTTACCGGATCCATTCCAAATGGATAAGGACTACCTGTAAACGCATACTTTGGATCCAATTGGAGGGTAATGTTTTCCTGCAATAGGTCCTGGCTAAAAAAACAATAATAGTGAAGCACAATGAATAACTAGAATGGATACCTTCAGAATTTACACAATACAAAACTGGTCATTACCTCCAGCCTATTAATCATTACCTACTGGCCACAACCATAACCTCCTGCCCACTTATCATTACTTCCTACCCACTAACAATTACCTCATACCAACTAACCATTAGCTTCTGGCCACTAACCATTACCTCCTGGCCAATAATCATTACTTCCTACCCAATAACCATTACCTCCTGCCCACTTATCATTATTTCCTATCCAATAACCATTACCTCATGCCCACTAACCATTACCTTCTGGCCACTAACCATTACCTCATACCCACTAATCATTACCTTCTGCCCACTAAACATTACCTCCTGGCCACTCACCATTAGCTTCTGGCCATTACCTGCTGCCCACTGAACATTACCTTCTGCCCACTAACCATTACTTCATTCCCACTAACCATTACCTACTGGCAACTAATCATTACCTCATTCCCACTAACCATTATCTCCTGCCCACTAACCATTACTTCCTGCCCACTACTACCTCCTAACCATCACCACCTTCCACTATCAGTTACCTCCTACCAACTGACAGCTCACTGATTCTGATACATACCTGTAGTTCATGGCACTTGCATTCCACTCAGATCCGAATATGTTCATAGATTTAGAGAACGTGTCGTTGTAGAGAAAACCCGTATAGATGGAGAAAAGGCCCATGAGAAGGATGATGTAGCGACCGCCAAAGACAATGCTGAACATCTTAGAAAAGGAACAACGTAACACAAAGCCATGAGGACAATAGGGGAGGGGGTAGGTGGTATCCAAGATATTTGTACATGTTAATAGTGGTGAAGAAGAGAGATGCTTAATGTATTATTATAATACAGGTTTATACATATTAAAATAAAAAACATATGTTTACATACACATCTAGAAAACCACCAAATATACATTAGTGTACAAAAAATGATATATTACATAAATGACTAGTGAAACACTAAATCTATATATATATACATACCGAAACATTATCACAAACTTTTTTATTTAAACAAGAAATGTATACATACAATGACATGACACAGTCTGTGTATGGCAAGGTTACCAAGGTAGACCAGTTAACACAAGGGTATCAATCTGTTGTAACAACAGCCATTCTAAACCCTGGACGATAATGCAAACAAAGTTACCTCGTTGTCGTGTTTCTTCGAGAGCAGTCGCCGTTCCCCGAACACCAGAGCAGCCGCAAACAGCGTCATCAGTAACCCGTGACCGGAATCCCCAAACATCACCGCAAACAGGAAAGGAAATGTGATGATTGTAAAGGGAGCTGAAAAGAGGAAATGAAAAATAACAAAATGATGACAGGAGCAGAATTTGCAGGATTGCTTCAATGCAAGAGGTTTGAGAGAAGTCATCGATTTAATACCAGCCTGGTAATAAATATATCAATTTAATGCCAGCCTGAAATAAATATATCAATTTAATGCCAGCCTGTAATAAATATATATCAATTTAATGCCAGCCTGTAATAAATATATATCAATTTAATTCCAGCCAATTTAATGCCAGCCTGTAATAAATATATCAATTTAATGCCAGCCTGTAATAAATATATCAATTTAATGCCAGCCTGTAATAAATATATCAATTTAATGCCAGCCTGTAATAAATATATCAATTTAATGCCAGCCAATTTAATGCCAGCCTGTAATAAATCAATTTAATGCCAGCCTGTAATAAATATATCAATTTAATGCCAATCTGTAATAAATATAGATAACAACACCAATTATCAATCCCCATACTTTTTGGCAATTGACTATAATTTCTCTATTATGCCCCCTTCCCTTACCCATCTACCAGGCTACCACCCCTTCCCATCACTGACAATCTTTCTACAAATAAAACCTGGTCACATGTCATACCTGGGTTGACCTCCCTGTAGTTAGAAACTCCATAAGCATCGACAATTTCCTGGAAGCCAGAAGTGAATTTATTGGTCCGATTGAAGGTCGGTAACTCGCTGGTGGTTGGGACGATATCGATAATAGAGGGTAGGGTGGAACCACTTCTTTCCTGTAAAGTTAGAATACCAAAGAACAAAGGTTAATTCTGGCAGCAATCAAAAAGGTTCTAAAATTGTCTTTGATATGAAATATTCCTGCTTTTTACAAAGCAATAAATGAAATGAAAGACATTGCCCGACTTACCGTCCCTCTGCTTAAGGCAATACGGATGTTCTCCAAGTCTGTCACTGGACACCAACACTCCCCGATCAATGCTCCACGGGTCACGTCGATATCAAACAGGTTCAGGGTGTGAAAAATGGCCTTCATTTTACGGACTTTGACGAACCACGCCCAGAGGTTCCCCGCTGCGTTGTTGAGAATCCGCTGACGATGGGCTTGCATCTCATTCAGAACCTGAAAAAAAAACAAAATGGGCAGATTGGTTGGAACAATGAAAAAAACAGTGTTCTGAGGTTGCAGGGTTCAGCCATCAATTGATGGAATAAAGCTGTTTGATGAAATTTATTCAAGACCTTTTTCATGGTCAATGTGTTTTTTAACCGCATCCCACAAATGGTAGTTGTATTGTTTTGGCTATAAACAGAACACATATTAAATACAGATAACATTTCTATTACAAGGTATCTACATACATGATTAGTTTCCTAGTTTTTAAACGATTATCAGCTCTACAGACTATCCGATCTACTGACCATCGGATCTGTTGACCATCGGATCTTCCCACTATCAGATCTTCTGACTATCAAATCTATTGATTATCAGATCTTCTGACCATCAGATCTATTGACCATTGGAACTATTGACTATCTGATGTTCTGACTATCAGATCTAATGATTATCAGTTCTACTGACTATCGGATGTATTGACCATCAAATCTATTGAACATCTGAACTATTGGCTATCAGATGTTCTGACTATCAGATCTACTGACCATCGGATCTATTGACCATCAAATCTATTGACTTACTAGAGTGAGATCAGACAACCTATTGGAGACACCTTCTGCCATGGCTGCTCTGTCAGCTTTCTTTGGTGGACATGTATACAGAGTCGCACGGAACCTGCAAGAATGAGGTAATAATGAAGAAACTATGGGAATCCGAGTTGGAAAATCAAATATGCAAATATCGTTGCTATGATGCAAACTGCAGTTCTAAGATATCAGGAGGTAATTGTGAGTGCCGGTGTTGTGGGGGGAAACTGTTGTGCATACAGTCATTGTGGGTGCAGCTTTTCTGGTTTACTGTGGAGCACATATGGAGCATGTGCAATAAATTGCCTATGGACTAAAGAAGGCCAAACATGTGCTCAGTTGAGGGTAAAAGTCACTGTTCACTGATAGGCTGATTCTCTAATTATGATGTAATATGATATATTACTCAAGTAATCCAGGATAGGGATTAGCTTAATCACTGTTATCTGATTCAGGTGTCCCAAGTAGAGCACTGACATGTGCATGTGTGTGTGGGGTGGGGGAGAGAGGAGGTGGGGGGGGGCATTCATACTTTGCAACCATTTAATCATCTTAAAACAAATACTGTGTGAGATGTGTGTGCCTCTCCCTTCATAGGTATATGATTTGAAAGTAAGAAACGTGGAAATATCTTTCAGCATATCATTGACACATTTCCCATTTTGGTATCAACTGACCCTTCACACACTTTACGTATTCTGATTCCGATTTGCTCTCCCTGATAGAACACGATGAAGACATACTTGTGCACCTCATCTCCCTGTAAAAAAACAAATAACATTATTTAGTACTTTACTACAAATAAACAAAACCTTACAATCAAAATAATTCCAAAGTATGTTTGACGTGTGCTTTACTTCTTGTTTATAATTTCGGTCAGTTTTATGAGGGTCATTATCTCAAATAGAAATATGTCAGGAACTTGAGCACAATCCAGTTTAAAATCTCTCCTGAAATTAACCTAAAAAACAAAGCAAGATGACAATGATCATGAAAGCAAAACTTGACTGTACAGTTTGTTATTTGCTGAAACATCATAACAGTTTGACTAATCAAAACTAATTAATTTAACCCATGCATGCTTT
>KN882461.1:113983-125594 GCA_000934455.1 Apostichopus parvimensis | reverse complement strand
TACTGTAGGCTAGGGAGTGTGAATACTGCAGGCACGGGGAGTGTGAATACTGAAGGCACAGGGAGTGTGAATACTGTAGGCCAGGGAGTGTCAATGCTGAATACTGCATCAGTAGACACAGGAATTGTTAATACTGCATCACTGGATAAAATGCCTTTTTTTCTATTTCTCTTCTTTTTTTTCCTTCTGTATTTTCTGTGCCCATGGTTCTAGCCATCCATATGTTGATTGCTGTATGGGTTGCTGGCTCAGACCATGGTACTATACTTTAATTAAAAAATTTTGACCTTATGTGGCATACTACTTTACAACAGATTCTCCACCTCACCACACAAGTAAACTAGTACAATGTTCTGTGGTTAAATGTTAAGGAAGTATTTATTCTGCTGCCAATTACCGGCTCAGTGACAACAACAACTCTGGTAAAGAATTTCACATGTAAATAAGGTTAGGACCATCTTCACCTTCTATGAAAGTATTATTGGTTTAAGTCAAGTTTTAATATCCTTCATGAATCGTTAGAGACTTTTTTCAAGGTTCTATGCAGTTCTGTCTACATTTTTGCACACTAAAAGTTTGCAATAAATTTAATCCTCTCATAGTTTCTTTGCAGGAGACATTACAATATAAACAGAACCAGCCTGTTTTTTTGTTTATGTATTCTGAATAAACTGAACTCATATCCCCAGAGAGGAGCCTGCTATCTATTCATGTTGATTTGATTTCTTTCCTATGTTTTAACTCTAAATCATTCTGTCCAGCTCACCTCCACAAAGAATCCGTCCGTGTTACAGAGCACATGGTTGTGTTCCGTCAGCTCCAAGTAGTTCCTCTGGAGAACTTCTCTGTTTTGGTTCACCTCTCTGAGTTCCGTCTCAATTTTTTCAAATGTTGCCTACAAAGAGAAATAAAAAAAAAATTGTGAAAAGTTTCGTGGAGAAAGAAAATGCTCTAAATTATTATTTTAATTGAACTCATTAATGTATGCACTGCAGGCAATAATTGCATGATCACATTTTGGGTTGCATCTTGGAAGGCTCTGAGGCTACTACACATCTTTGGATTTTGTATAGCAATATTGACCAATCATCTTGATATCTGAGACAGAAAATATTATTCCCTGGTTTTATCAGACTGGACTGTAAAATATGTGGAAAGAAAGGTGCACAATTTGTGTGTGTGTTAATGTTGTTATTTTTGCAATGACACTAACCAATGGACAACTAAACTTCATTATAGTGCCTTATAGTGTCTCTCAGTTGCTAATTTTATATCCAGTGGCAAAGAAGGGAAGGAATAACAGCTAGACCAGAAGTACTTAAACAGCTAGATCAGAAATACTTTAGGAATAACAGTTAAACCAGAAATACTTGAGGAATAACAGCTAGGCCAGAAATACTTTAGGAATAACAGCTAGGCCAGAAATACTTTAGGAATAACAGTTAAACCAGAAATACTTTAGGAATAACAGCTAGGCCAGAAATACTTCAGTTAATTATGAATCCTTTCATACTATTTCTCATATATAGAACATTTATAAAATATAAATACACCTTATTATGAAATTCTGTAAACTAAGTCTCGAAATAATTCCTATTTCATATGTAATGTCTTTATATGACCCTGAAAAAGGCCCTTTCAGTTCAACTCAGTGGAGAGGAAGCCATGGTCTACCACTTGACTATATTATTCCTGAAAACTAAATCTCTCTGCATAAACTTCTAACTTTTACTTTCTATCTCATTAATTTAGCAATAATCTGGACTTTCCAAATCTAAACTTAATTGGGTTTTCCCATTTCAATACTTTCCCTCTGTGAATGAAAGGTAAGCCTTTAAAATCGCCAATGTAAAGCACTCAAAGAATGCAAATGCAGTGATAGGCACAATGTGCATGCTCTGTTCTGCGTATTAATTATTGAATAGAACTAATAGATGATATATCACTGAATTATTTCCATTATCTCAATAATCCGTAATCTGTAATTCAGACTACTTGGACGGACGGATGTATCCGCTTTATGTCTTTAACCCTGTGTTGCTCTTACAAGAATCGCATACAACAAAGTGGGTTTTGATGGGTGTTGGTCTTTTGAAATCCTAGGTATATCAAAGTCTTTTTAACTGTAGCATGGAAGATATGTAACGTACAAAGAAGACATCAACGTTGTCTCTGTTACATTTACATCTTACAAGCAATGTTGGACACCTGTCCTTGGGACAATGGGACTCCTACATCTGTCTCCTGCCATAATGGGACAATCAATTCAAAAGGAGTTTAACCCCTGGTCGACCTCGCGAGAGGTCCTACGGGGCAGAATAAGTTTGCTTTTATAGAATTTTTTTTCTTGGAAAAGTTGTCTATGTTCAGTCAGGGAATTGCTGGTAAATGAAGTCTTATATAATTACATTGTACATATAGCCATAAACATACCCGAGGTCGGAGTCGAGAGAGCCAATCAGGGAGGGACATCATGGGACATAATGGGAGAATGCCCAAATCTACAGTGCTGATAAATGTCTTACCTCTAAATCAATTAGTTCTCTTGGCAGGGGTGAAGGGATGTAACCTTGGCCCTCTGTGATGGTTATCTCAGCAGCTTTCACTTCTTTCTCCACATAACCTGCAAGAAGAACCACACAAAATATCAATTCAACATTCATATTGTAAAAAGAAATGTTAAAATTGCTCTAGATAACAAATCAGATAAGATAACCCTAAGTATCAACTCAAAAAGACAGAGAAACATTCATACTAATCTGAAATGTTAAATAATTTCTCTAGGTAACCTATAGCCTGTATGTAACATAACATTAAACTCATAAAGATTGATCAAACCATGATTTATACTGTATAGATATATATTATACTTATTGCAGTAGGTCACATTAAGTAAATGAATGCCACTTCACATCCCAGATTGAAGCTAGTCCCATCTAGCTTGTGTAGTGTTCTTTACCAATGGTATGAAATCATTCTTCTACAAAACTGGTGGGTTACAGGAGGGATAATCATACATTACAAAATACAGTAGTAATAGATGAGATGGAAAATGTAGTCCTGGAAAAGCATGACAAATAATTCATAACAACCAAATTAAATAGAGAGAAACAAAATATTTGCAACTTACGGAGTTTCCTCTCCATTTCGTCACATTTCCGAAATGTGAAAACAATATCCACATGAAATTATTTTGGAAATAAAAGAACTACCTGCTTTTTAAATTAGAAACTAAAAATGAACTTTTCTGTAGAAAACGTTTTTGTCATAATTTGTTCTATTTCTCCTGTCTACAGTAGTTTTACAGTTGGTCCTACTCCAGCTGGTTGTCAAACACACTTTGCTTTCTGTATTTCATAATTTTCTTATGAGTGATTATTTCCTCCCCAAATATACTTATATAATATACTATAAACTACTATAATTTGTAAAAGTATATTCACAGTGCTGCTGCATTAGCAACCAGGAACTATATCACATGTCTGAGATTCTGCTCTGAAATTGTCCTGCATTTATATTATTTATACATCAATCCAGAATTTATACACTTGAATCACAAACTTAAAGTACACACTCATATACAGTACACTGTGAGGTAAAAGTGGTTTCATTGTTCCTCATAAACTGATCTACATGGCATAGTGAACCTGCCTCTAGACAGTGATTATTGTTCTAATATAAACCAGGACAGCATGCACAGATGGAGAACATTACTTAACCAGGATGTAGATTCAGTCATTTGATTTACTTCAGTACTATGTAGACTATAAAGCACATGTATCCTTAGTTTATTTTCATTTCTGAAGGAGACTCTGCTGGGAGCAAACTGTCCGACCCTCCAACTTGTTTATATTTCGCAACACAGGCCTTTTGCCCATATGTATGTTTATATTTCTCTCCAAATTTACTTATCAAAATAAAATAAAACTGTACATTAGCAAACTGCTTATCCACTAAAGAGCCTGTGTAAGAGAATACATGTGTAAAAGTAACTTAGCCTGACGTTTCGATCCTAGCATGATCTTCTTCAGAGTTTATTGGCATTTCAATTTACTTATGTTAATTTGCAGATTTTGCTTCTTCTCCACTGCTGCTGCTATTGAGGGTACTACCTGCTTGAGCTATGGACTTGTAAACAGTCTCAACATTAATGGTAGGTTAGAACAACACACTCAAAAGAAGGGATCACAGTATGGCAGGATATAGAGACCCCACACAACCCCAATCCAACCCCACATGTTATGCCTCTAAATCATTTCATATCTTAAAAACATATTTATCAGTTTTCTTATTCACAATCACAGAGTCTGCACTGTCTTCAGCATTGTAATAATTAAAGTAAATCATGAATAGAAGAATACTGAAAACTATTACAAGGTGTTTATTTACAAGCAATGCTTAATACTCAGTGTACAGCAGTATTGTAATTATTACACATGCAATGTTAAAACTAGCATGCATCCTTGGTGAATGTCAAAACCAAGCACCTTGTTAACTATCCTGAACATTTAACTTAAACTGATATATAACTGATTAACTTCGCTGAACTAACTGATATTGCACTGTACCCAGCAGCTTTGACAGTGCTCGTTTCATTGGTCTTTAACATAGTAAAAAAAAATAAATATGCAGGAAATAATCCAATTCAGTTGTATATTCTTTGGTAAAAAAAAAATATTGTATATTCAAGGCGGAGTGTATAGCCTAGTGGTTAACGCCGGCGTCTCCCAGTCATGAGATCCCCGGTTCGATTCCCCGCCAACAGCAAGGTGTGTCGTCTGGCAAGGGTGTTGTTCAATAACAACTTCCCGACATGGACGTTAAATGGATGTGTGCCGAGAGATTGGCTTCGGTCAGCTTGCGAGTCTATAAGCCTCCATGGCTTCTTTTGTGAGTTCCTGCTTGCGGGAAGATCACATATATCATACATACATTCTGAGCTGAGTTTATTGGCATTTAATTAAATAATTACAAACTTACATCTCGAAACTGCACCATGCCAAGTTCACCAAGTTCTGCCAAACAGTTGTAGGCAGCCTCAGATTGAAGAAACAGCTGAGCTTGGCACATCCTCTCACTTTGAAATAAGGAACCCATTGTAGTTGATGAACACGCTCAACTGATAATGAATCTGTTTGTATTAGAAAAGATGAAGACATGACAAGAAAGAAACAAACTTGATGAAAAATAGTCAGGTCATGAGGAATACAATGATCTGTTAGGCCTGGAATCCATGTTGCAAAGGCTATAAACATTCTACCAAAGTCAAAGATGCTGCTTAATTTCAACTCTTAAAGAGATGCATTTGTAGGCCAGGTTAGGCTAGGAATTATGCTAGCTATTACCATCTTTATCTCTAACTTGACAAACCCTGATAATGGCACACTTGTATAAATTGTTGCATATATCATAGCAGCAACACACACGCCTAATAACTGGTATATCAGAACGGAACCCACAACTATTTCCATCATTACAAATCCCTTCAATGTTTAGTTGTAACAAAACTCGTTCAAAAGTTATACTTAGATTCCCTCTTTTGTCGGTGATCTTAGCTTTAGAAATTTATAAGGTTGTGAAATTTCTGATTTAATTTTCTAATTGAAAGTGCAACTCTGTTTGAGGTGTTATCTGTCAACTAACTTTTATACTATTTACATATATACCTGCCAACTCTCAAATTTTTAACAGGATTTCAGCGGATGTTACGACAATCTCTCCAGGTTTATATGTGCTTATCTCCCAGCTAATATTTGCTTCTAAATTCAGTCAAAAATGGGTCCTGTGTATGTTTTTTTTTATTAACTTGTGGTAGGAACATAGAGAAAATCCACTTTGTTTTGAGGGAAATATTTGTATTAAATGCTTATGCCATTTTGTTTTGCAGAATTGCATTTGCGATTATTACTTTAACATAGCCTAAATGATTACAGAGGTGACATGTGCAAAACCCCAGTATGTTAATATTTATATTGCAAGCCTATAGGCCATTCTTGCTTTTGTTACGATATTTGGGATATGGAAAATTGTAAATCTCCCAATTTTGTGAAAGATATACACAACCTAGCCTAGATTAATTGAATGTCAACAAACCTTATCCTGGGGGTTGCCAAATTCAGGAAGAAGTTAAATCTTACAGCCTTCCTCCACCTCCAAATGTGGCTAGTTTTGTATCAACATTCACATACAAGTTACATTTTAAGCAACTAATAAACTATGCAACTTTTTTTCTCCTCTTTCCAGTTTTATCCATCATTGATCATCCTTGATCAAAATATGATAAGGGGCTCCTTTGGTTTCGTACGTAGGATGTATGTTTTTCTTCTAAATTCGTAGACTGAAAACACATGACCCTGTGGAATTGGTACCACTACCGGCAGTACTGTACTAACGGAGGCTTCATGAGTAACCTAAGCTAAATTAGTTGTACTATCCCCTTAGTTAGGATAGTGAGGTTAGGCCTAATGTTAGGGCTTCCTTGGGCTTACCATTAACAAACAGTAATTGTACTAATACGTACCATAGGCCTAACGTCAGTTAGGCTACGTTGGCCAAGTACTTAGTAGTAGTAGTCGTAGTCGTAGTAGTAGTAGGGCCTGCTTCGCAACGATCAACTTTTCGACAGGGTTGTCATAAATAGTTTCTCTTACCGCCAGTAACTAAGCATATGCAGATTTTGGAAGAAGGTGCAGTCTTATCGGTTTTATATTAGTTCAAGGCTGTTTCCCTATCAATGAGGAGAGTTCACAGTTCCTTCGTGCTTTTGTCGCTTGCTGCAGCACCATTCACGTTTATCGTACTTGTCGGTACTAGGCTGCGAAAGGTGGCGCTTGTTATGTTTTGACAGTCAGGTGACTTCCAGGGGGCGTTGCTCATGGTAGTGCGCAGCCACTGTAGTCTGCCTATCTGATTAGTGGAAAGTTTTCCGTTAGCAAAGCACAAATAGACCGCCAAGAATGCTAGGATCACGTGATACTTCGGTAGATAAGATACGGTATTTCGCGATGATATGTGCATTACTATTCTTCTATCGTTTGTGGTAATGACGATCTTTCTAACTTATTTGGCCTATGTTTTACTTTTATTTCCAACTTCGTGATTTCTTCGCTTGTTTGATCAAATCCCCCCCAGAATAATATTGATTTATAATGTTTGGTTAATCAGTATGCATGCAAATGCAATAATTATATCTAGTGAACATTACCCTATATTCGGGCCTGCAATTAACTTTGCTGTTTATATCATTGCTAGAATATTTCATGAAAGTTCTACAAAATACAAATTTTAGCTGCAATTTTAGCTGTTTTTGTCAAGTACATAGATTAAAACTTCCACTCAAACAGGCTGCTGTGCGGTTACAATTTGCAACAGCAATATCTATCAATTGTATATGTAAAGCACAGTACGTAAATATAAGGAACATGGCTAATCACTATATAGGCCAACAAACCTAACATGAGCTGTGACCCATTTTGTTACCCATTGGCAAATAAATTCTTAATTGTGATAGGTCCAACTTCTGTAATGTAATATACCTACATGTTCAGCTATACTTCAAATATTGTGATAAGAGGGATTGGTGACAATAGACCCACGGGCACTATGGTTCCATGTTTAGTGGAATATGTATAAAGTAAAATATATATGTAAAAGGATGAGTATGTGTAAAGTGTTGTATGTCATCCCCCAATGTCATTATATAAATGCCCACATGTACCAGCTATTTAACCAAGAACTGTATTCCAAATTTTGGATATAATCTGATTTAAGGTTGTGGAGTTATTGCATTTTTATCATTTTGGTTCCTTCCAAAGAAATTGAGCCTGATAAAATTTAGCGCATCAATGGTTTCAAAAACATTTTGCCCAGACAAAGTGGCTCTTATATATATTTGCCCCCCCCCCCAAAAAATTAACCCCAAACATTTGGGCCCAAATGATCCCAAAAATATTGGACCACACAAATATGGGCCCAAAGAATGTGTCCCACAATGCATTTGAGATGAAAATAACATTTGGGCCCACCCAGCCCAAAAATGGGCCTAGAATTGTTTTGGGCCCAGACGGTCCCAAGAAATTTAGGTCTACATGTAACAGCTATTAACCAACAACTGTTAACCATGTTTGGTTACAATCCGACTTAAAGTCTCAATACGTGTTTGCTGATGAATTTCGGAGTAAAAACTTCCGAAGCAGATTCAATGTTTCTTATTCTAAATGCACTCTGACTGGGTGGGTTTAATTGAAAAACAATGTCGCAATCGAAAGAAAGAAATTTATTTTCTGATGCCCTTATGGCGCGAATGATTTACCGAAAAATCATTGCGACCGCCCATATCAACATGTTCATTACACAAATGTAACCTATATATACTCGTACCGTCCACTTTTTTTGACACAATTCCACGGAGGAAACGTTTGAAAACACCTGTTTATTCATTGCAATTGAAAGAAATAACAAACTTTCGCAAGCTACATCGGTAAGACTAAATGAAAGCTACTATTCAAGAGGGGAAACCTAACACAGGCTAGCCACGACATTGAAAGTAGTCCTATAGGCCTAAGCCTACATCCAAAAAGTATGGCGCCAGTGTTTACAATGGTCTAATGGTCTAATGATCATTTTCATTGTTGCAACTCAAACTTAAATGAGGTGATAGGTAGACCGTGAAGAAATAACATTTTCGCAATATCGTAATCTGATATCGAACTTAAACCAAATACGGTTCACGAACCAGTGTTTTACTAGGATTTTTGAAACGTGCGTACCTGAGACGCATCTGCTCGAAAATGTTTGAATGCAACAGATAAAAACTTGCTTCCGCTCATACACTTCTGTGATAAAACCCAAGCCAAAGAGCTGAAATATGGCCTTTATGTATTTTTGAAGTCAAGAAGAACAGTACTAGATCCCATTGCTGTCATGTATAGACTAATTGGTAGAGGTCTATATACATACAAACAATGATTTAAAATAAAAATAAATAGTTGCATTACAAATCAAGCAAATGCATAAATTATAATGTTCACCAAAGCTGATGTTTATCCTGTCTTATAGGCTTAGCCTAGTCTTAGTGTATAAACTAAACTGAATTATTTTCCTATGTACCGTAGGCCAAAAAAGCTATACCCCGATTCTGATTAGCTGATCACTGAGGGCTCGGAAATAGCAGTTTCCATTCCCTAAAACATGGCTTGGATTTGCCGCAATTCGCGGGACCAGTTATAAAAATGTTCCGGTATTTACCCCGGCCCTTCTCGAGGACGTCGACAACAGCTCGTTGAAATGTACCGGCGGGAATATCATTCCGGCGCAGAATGTCTTCCGCGATTGTGGACCATAGCCACAAATATAGTGATGGTGGAACCTTTCAGACAGTCTGAATGGCTGTACAACGGTTCATTGGGGTATATATCGAGGTCTAAGCTGTTCCAAGCGTTGCGCGATAGCAATAGTTGTTAATATTTCCTCTTAAAATTATTATAAGTCGCAATTGCTGATTCATTCGAGGAATTAGGTCGAACCTAATATTCAATAGGCACGCATCTTTCAGCGAATAAAGCGAATAATTTCACAAGAAAAACATTGAACGGGGGGAAGGGGGTGCGCTTAAACCAATATCGCTCGTTGCTGCTCATACTGTCCCATCATTTTTGTCGAGGATTGTAGCTTTTACAATGGTCTAATGGTCTAATGATCATTTTCATTGTTGCAACTCAAACTTAAATGAGGTGATAGGTAGACCGTGAAGAAATAACATTTTCGCAATATCGTAATCTGATATCGAACTTAAACCAAATACGGTTCACGAACCAGTGTTTTACTAGGATTTTTGAAACGTGCGTACCTGAGACGCATCTGCTCGAAAATGTTTGAATGCAACAGATAAAAACTTGCTTCCGCTCATACACTTCTGTGATAAAACCCAAGCCAAAGAGCTGAAATATGGCCTTTATGTATATTTGAAGTCAAGTAGAACAATACTAGATCCCATTGCTGTCATGTATAGACTAATTAGTATGGTAGAGGTCTATATACATACAAACAATGATTTAAAATAAAAATAAATAGTTGCATTACAAATCAAGCAAATGCATAAATTATAATGTTCACCAAAGCTGATGTTTATCCTGTCTTATAGGCTTAGCCTAGTCTTAGTGTATAAACTAAACTGAATTATTTTCCTATGTACCGTAGGCCAAAAAAGCTATACCCCGATTCTGATTAGCTGATCACTGAGGGCTCGGAAATAGCAGTTTCCATTCCCTAAAACATGCTTTCTGACCCTCAAGCTCCATCTAATCGCATTTGAAATTAAACGGTTGTGATGATTTTCTGTTATATTTACACATGAATAGACGCAATTTAAAAGCAAAAGATTAAAACTGTGATGTGATCCCAAAGCAAGTAAGTAAATTTCCTAACATTTTGGCTCATACAGCCGGTGTACAGTTCTCGATTAACCGGTTTCAATTACGTGAGCGGATGAGCCCCATTCAAATGCGTCTCGAGTCATAGTGAAAGGCAGATGGGACGTCATTCTATATATATTAACCCCATCATGCAGGATCCGTCGTTAATGCACATTTTTACAGTCCAGGTATACTGTGTATAGATGCGACAAGCATGTTCTAACCTTTATGCCATACTTTGTTTTGTACTGTGGAGAGGGCAGTCGTAATAAGTTTCGTGACTGTAATATTACTAATGGTATTCTTGTAGGGGAAAAAGGTAGCATATAACTTTAACATAAGATAAGTTAAAAGAATTTTTCTTCATATATTGGTCTAGTTCCGAAGATATGGAAACATAGCTGAACAACATTGAACTAAATAACTACATGAACAAACAGAAATTGCAATGAAACCAGGAATATATGTACTAGACTTTGAAATGACATTTGCAGAGCCACCGACACCGGGGTGGAGGCGGATTCATGGCCCCAGTAATTTTCAAAGCAATGGTTTTTAAATAGACCTTTTTTAAAATGTAAAGTTGGTGAATTTTGACAGCTTTTGTCTTGGCCTCAGGCTGTATTGCCCCCCTCCCCCCAAAAGAAACCCGTATCGGTGCTCTGATTGGCAATTAAAGGAGGAATTTTACAAATCTGCTTCTTTAACGTATGAAGCGATGCAGAAAATGTGACAATATTCTGATTTTATTTTTCAATGTATTAGAATCTGTAATGTAGTAAAGATGAAGTAGTATATCGCCACCTTTCTGTTATTAACTTTATATACCGTATTGGACGATCACGGACAGATTTGAAGATTATAATATCGTACGTAGAGCATCATAACACACGTCTCTTGTTTGCTCTCTGCCTCTTTGTTCATTATATATATACATGCCCTTACCTAGCACCGAAGGATATCACAGAATCAATCTTTGAACCATCTGAACTGCACGGGGACATCGTAAGGCAAAAAAGTGTCCTCGCGATCTTTAAGAAGTTTACTTAAGGAGGAATTTAAGAGTTGTAACAAATTGTAAATTGTAAATTGTAAATGGTTTAAAAATGTGCACAAGTAGGGGGGATATTTGATATTGTGTCCCCCTATCTCAAAAAGTGGGGGGCATGTCCCCCTGTCCCCAGGATTGACGCCCATGA
>KN882461.1:52409-62962 GCA_000934455.1 Apostichopus parvimensis | reverse complement strand
AGTCATTCTACCTACCTGGATTGTAGTGCCCAACGATTTTACTTCCAGTAGAATGCAGCTGCTCACAGGGTTCTCTTTCGTAGCATGCTTATATTAATTACATAAACCAGAAAGGCCAATGATTAGGATTCCCTGACACATATCAAGAGAATGACACGCTCCTAAAAAGATTTGACCCTGGCAAAAGTCAGGAACCACTAAGGGAAGTATTAAAGGATGTGAAGACTCGCGCAAAAAGAAACGTTTAATGCCGGTAATCTGACCTAGTTTCGAATGAGGTGTAACAGAAGTGTTAGACACCCGATCCCAGAAAATACACACACAGCTTGCTACCGTCGGTAATTAGACACTAGTATACAGTCAGTACATACAGCTGCGGTCAATACCCACAGCACATTGTATAAACGATCGATACAGCGACGGACATCTCAGGTCCAGCTTAAGATAACAAGGTATCACGTTTCATTACTGTCTGCATTTTTGTAGCGCCACGAACAAAACGTCACTTGCAAGCAACAGAAAGTTAACTTTTTCAGATGGCCGCACGCGGTTTGGGGCGAGTCTTCAATGCCTTTAATCTAATAGAAGTTAACAACAGCACACCCAAACAAACACACTTTTCTTAAAAATAGAGGGCAGCAATGCTAAATAAGAGCTACTTGAAATAAAAGTAATACATGTTATAAAACAACACTAAGGAGCACTAGAGAATTTATTTCTTTCATTCTCTCACCCTTTCCAAATATAAAAGGAATATGGTACTTTGGCTAAGGTGACCAACTGTCCCTAATTTCCGGGCACCACCCGTACAATAGATGAAGGCCTGCCGTCTCCAAATTTAAGAAAGACCCTATTTGGCCCCCATGAAATCGGCTGGAATGTAGGATCACTACAGCAAGCTGCAATTCAATTTCATAGCCTGTATATCTCATGGAAAACTTGTTGGTAAATTCCAGTTAACTTTGCGTTGGATTTCAAAGTGCTTTCTGGATGACCATACTTGAAACATCAAAACACAGAGGCCTAACCATCCATAACCACCACCCTCTAAATATGTAATGCAGGTAATTAACCATGATGCCAACATAAAGGACCAACATCATTGCCCCTGATTTTCCTGGAAAACAGACCAAAAATCTATCTTGACACAATCTTTAGGGATTTTAAATATTACACCATGTATAAGCCCATCCAAGGTTGGGAGTATCCATACAAGCCATGAGTTCCCTCATAATGAACTTGAGTAACACTCTGGGTGAGAGGTTTTTAGACTTCACATGTGGTGACCTTTCTGCAACAATTGAGAGAATTTGGATTGCCATACATCCAGAGAATGAAACAATGCATACAAAGGTTCCAATAATGTACTTTACTGCATCTTTAGGAATCTGTTCTTACTAATTTCCTTCTCTTTAGAAATTGTTCAACTGCCATGAAAGAACAATTAAAATACACAAAAAGAGGAATCAGCCTATTGCAATTGATATATCGCCAGTTAACAAGTCAAATAACCTATGAAATCCACCTTAATCAATGGCCTTCTTAAACTAAATATAGTGAATATAGTGCATAAACTGAATATATTGCAAGGTTGAGAACCATTCAGGCTTCCCTTATCATGGTTTAATAGGTTTTCAAACCTGTGACCTTTACTGAAAAACAGCATGCCTAGGGTATATATTTACTCGATTTGGAGTGTCTAAATAATATGACGGATCCCTGATTCCATCATAAAATATTTTATATAAGCTTCAGACTTGTCATGAACATTAATCTCCCATAAACACAAAAGGGTTATTGTTATCAGTACGGTACAACCACATACTACAGAGGAATTAAGTATTAAGTTTCCCTCTGAGTGAAATTGTTTGTTAAGTTTTCCTCTGCTTGATCTCAATGAACTTAAATCTCCACCATTCACAAGAGGAAGTTCCATCCATTCTGTGCTGTTTGGGAACCTTGACCTTTACACAAAACAATGGGGGTCTTGTTCTATGGTGTATCTACATATCACATCTGAAGTTCACCCGGGATTTATTTGAAGGGTTATCACATTTACAAATGCGAAGCTTAAACTACCTTGACGAGAAAATAAATTTCTGTAACTCTTAAAACCAAGTACTGAAATCCAAGTGATAACTTGCCAGATTTTGTAAGGGTAAGTCTAATGTAAACTACATCAAGATTCTTGTAAATAAATCCAAATCTACAAGTAAATGGACCCACACACCAAATATGAAGACCATCAAAACTTTCACTTTTGTAGGTGTCACCTAAAGGTTTTACGATTTTAAGGGGCTGGCCTCTTCAGTTGCTGAAGCTTCCCAGCCAGTTCTGACATCATACATAGTAACACAGTAATAAGTAGATGACAAATGGGTAGCTGATAATAACTATGTTATGAATACCAAGATCATTTCTGTTTCCCAGTCACAATAAATGAACAAATAGAGTTACTTGCCAAATTTCCTTGCAGTCTCTGTGCCCTCTAACCTTTGTGTGACCTTTCACAATGATTCAAAGTACATGCCAACTACATTCTTGCTATTAAACAAATTCAAACTCAGGGAAATGAATCATGAAGTTAATAAACATAATATGAAAGACTTTCAGTTAAAAAAGTGGTTGTTCTCCATTCAAAGGATGACTTCAGGCAGAATATTGGTCCAAATTGCTGCTACAGTGGCAACTGACGTAACATCAAAATGGAGGACACATTCAGAGGCTTGAAGAGCCAGGTTGAGCCACAAGGAAAATTAAGTACACTACAAAAATGAGAATACATTAGTCTTAATCCCATAGTGTCCCCTACATTTATCCCAGGGCCCCCTCTTGCCATACCTGGACAAGACAGGCTGCTTATCGTGGACCATGTTTTATAAAAGTGTAGCGATAGGACTCCATAGCTATAGAAAGTTATATGAGTAGTTTTGCTGCTTAAAAGTGCTGGTCAAACCTGTGACGGTCGTGACGGTCATGATTGATGGAGGATAATGCACTGAATTGCTGTAATGTTGGATGCCGGGCAACCCTATAACTGCAGCCAAATCTGCCCTGAAAGCAGGGTGGTGACATATTCCAGCAGCAATGATTCTAACCAGGATAAAGTAGTGGTTTCAACATTTAATAATATTTCCAATTTGTGCCTTCAGTCATCCTTTAAATGCTGGGGAAGAAAATAAATACATTTATTTATTTATCATTCACCAAAAAGAAAGATATGCTGATTGTAAAAATCTGCAGAAATAATTTCATATAAAATGTTACAAACCACTGATGATATTACTGAATGTCCTCATGCAGTGTAACAAGTCAAGTGCCATAATAAAACATGACTGCTACAAACCACTAACTTAATGATATTATTGAACATCAACATTAGCTGTAACAAATCAAGTCAGTGCTATCTTGAAACCCGACTCAAGACTGCTTCTAGCAACTAGTGCCAAAACTGTCGAGTCAATTTTCTGAGTGAAATGCAATCTTACAAATTAAGCTCCAAATAGAGGGAGAAAACATCCTCTTGTTTAGAGCTAATTCTGAATGAAGCCTATTCTTCAATTGGTTACTGCTACAAGATACAAGACTGACAGTAGATTCTTTGTCATAAACTATAGTGGCTGGATAATTATAGAAGATACTTTATGTATACCTAATTTGAAGCTAATAATTTATGATATAATACTTAAGATATAATGATATAATACTTATGAGAAGCCAGACTCTGAAATAGTAGATGGAAGGCTATTAAAAATGTCAAAGATAACTTTAGGCAGCATGAATATTTTATAAGAAAGAAGACTTTTCTAGTGCAGTTTAGAGGCATGTTAACTACTTACATTATTTCCCTCTGCATTCTCTTTCTACAAGAAATTTAATGTTTGAACTTTTGGCCATTTAAATACTGGTCAATATATGTTAGTGCAAAGGTCAGATTAGGGTCCAGTCAACTGGATCATATTTGCTGACAAAAGATTTAGGGTTAGTGTAGGCAAAGTCTTGGTAACGATCCATCAGTCATGTCAAAGAAAATGACCTACTGTAATTGTACAGTCTGCTTTCGGTGTAATGACACATTCATACCTTCTTCTAACACTGGAGGGGCAGTAATGCTAGTCATATTGTCCTTATAACTAGTATGCTAATGTAGGTGGTAATGGCTCTGGGAGTATGTCATAGCTGTAGGTTTGCTGGCTTTTGTCCTTGTAGGTTTCCAGTAGAGAGTGGGTTTGGTGGCAGAACCAGAACATCGTTGGTTCAAAGTTAGGGTTAATGGTCATAATTCTGCAACTGAGGGATAACTGGATCATTCTCATGGATGCCTTTGCATATTTAAAAAAATGTCTGTTGGTGGGGTGGGGGGGGTGGGTCTTCCTTGGACATACCCACCAGGGCTTAAAGATACATACATACATTCCAACAATATTTCACAATAGCTTCTCTTCTGACATGTAGTGTGTAACATTATCAAGTGGATGTAAAATCCAAAAGGTCTTTGAACTGAACTCATAAGTAGATGACAAATGGGTAGCTGATAATAACTATGTTATGAATACCAAGATCATTTCTGTTTCCCAGTCACAATAAATGAACAAATAGAGTTACTTGCCAAATTTCCTTGCAGTCTCTGTGCCCTCTAACCTTTGTGTGACCTTTCACAATGATTCAAAGTACATGCCAACTACATTCTTGCTATTAAACAAATTCAAACTCAGGGAAATGAATCATGAAGTTAATAAACATAATATGAAAGACTTTCAGTTAAAAAAGTGGTTGTTCTCCATTCAAAGGATGACTTCAGGCAGAATATTGGTCCAAATTGCTGCTACAGTGGCAACTGACGTAACATCAAAATGGAGGACACATTCAGAGGCTTGAAGAGCCAGGTTGAGCCACAAGGAAAATTAAGTACACTACAAAAATGAGAATACATTAGTCTTAATCCCATAGTGTCCCCTACATTTATCCCAGGGCCCCCTCTTGCCATACCTGGACAAGACAGGCTGCTTATCGTGGACCATGTTTTATAAAAGTGTAGCGATAGGACTCCATAGCTATAGAAAGTTATATGAGTAGTTTTGCTGCTTAAAAGTGCTGGTCAAACCTGTGACGGTCGTGACGGTCATGATTGATGGAGGATAATGCACTGAATTGCTGTAATGTTGGATGCCGGGCAACCCTATAACTGCAGCCAAATCTGCCCTGAAAGCAGGGTGGTGACATATTCCAGCAGCAATGATTCTAACCAGGATAAAGTAGTGGTTTCAACATTTAATAATATTTCCAATTTGTGCCTTCAGTCATCCTTTAAATGCTGGGGAAGAAAATAAATACATTTATTTATTTATCATTCACCAAAAAGAAAGATATGCTGATTGTAAAAATCTGCAGAAATAATTTCATATAAAATGTTACAAACCACTGATGATATTACTGAATGTCCTCATGCAGTGTAACAAGTCAAGTGCCATAATAAAACATGACTGCTACAAACCACTAACTTAATGATATTATTGAACATCAACATTAGCTGTAACAAATCAAGTCAGTGCTATCTTGAAACCCGACTCAAGACTGCTTCTAGCAACTAGTGCCAAAACTGTCGAGTCAATTTTCTGAGTGAAATGCAATCTTACAAATTAAGCTCCAAATAGAGGGAGAAAACATCCTCTTGTTTAGAGCTAATTCTGAATGAAGCCTATTCTTCAATTGGTTACTGCTACAAGATACAAGACTGACAGTGTCAGTGCTGTCATAAACTATAGTGGCTGGATAATTATAGAAGATACTTTATGTATACCTAATTTGAAGCTAATAATTTATGATATAATACTTAAGATATAATGATATAATACTTATGAGAAGCCAGACTCTGAAATAGTAGATGGAAGGCTATTAAAAATGTCAAAGATAACTTTAGGCAGCATGAATATTTTATAAGAAAGAAGACTTTTCTAGTGCAGTTTAGAGGCATGTTAACTACTTACATTATTTCCCTCTGCATTCTCTTTCTACAAGAAATTTAATGTTTGAACTTTTGGCCATTTAAATACTGGTCAATATATGTTAGTGCAAAGGTCAGATTAGGGTCCAGTCAACTGGATCATATTTGCTGACAAAAGATTTAGGGTTAGTGTAGGCAAAGTCTTGGTAACGATCCATCAGTCATGTCAAAGAAAATGACCTACTGTAATTGTACAGTCTGCTTTCGGTGTAATGACACATTCATACCTTCTTCTAACACTGGAGGGGCAGTAATGCTAGTCATATTGTCCTCATAACTAGTATGCTAATGTAGGTGGTAATGGCTCTGGGAGTATGTCATAGCTGTAGGTTTGCTGGCTTTTGTCCTTGTAGGTTTCCAGTAGAGAGTGGGTTTGGTGGCAGAACCAGAACATCGTTGGTTCAAAGTTAGGGTTAATGGTCATAATTCTGCAACTGAGGGATAACTGGATCATTCTCATGGATGCCTTTGCATATTTAAAAAAATGTCTGTTGGTGGGGTGGGGGGGGTGGGTCTTCCTTGGACATACCCACCAGGGCTTAAAGATACATACATACATTCCAACAATATTTCACAATAGCTTCTCTTCTGACATGTAGTGTGTAACATTATCAAGTGGATGTAAAATCCAAAAGGTCTTTGAACTGAACTCCTACTGCAAACCCCATTTTCACTTTGAATTCTTGAAAAAAGCCACTGTCAATATGGGACACTCTAAAATCTACATAACTTATGAAATATTACTTGTGCATAGCATCCAAGTGGTTCCATGTAGGAGATCTTGACTGTTACACCCAGCAAGCCAAGTGCTGTTGTTGTAAATGACTGTTAATGACTTACTTCCAGCAAGCCAAGTGCTGGTCTAGTAAATGATTGTTACATCCAGCAAGCCAAGTGCTGTACTAGTGAATGACTGTTACTTCCAACAAGTCAAGTGCTGTTCTAGTAAATGACTTAAAAGCAAAACAGTCAAACATGTTTTGGACCATCACTTTTAAGAAGTGTGTATTAACTGTGTAATATTTGTGGATGATACCTAACTGTACCATAGCTCCAGGATACTCAATAAAATATAAGCACAATATCACAAAGCTTTACTCAGCTTTGTGATAAATGTCTACACCTCAATTTCAGCATTGTCATTTGATGGCAAACCTGGCATGATGGTGTGTTAAAATTCCAGATAAGAAAAATGTTCTCAGCTGGTTCCTACATTTTCATTAGAAATACATTATTCATTGTAGTTGTTACATTTATTCTCTCTGTTCATTACTTACAACGATTGCACTGTTTTGATATTCTGTCAGTGGAATACTTTTACTGCATACAAACAAACACTTTCTCTTCCTGTAATTACTTTCAATCAATGTAGACAACCTCTAACAGATTCATCTTCTAACAGATCAGTAGGCCATTTCCTGCTAGAAATCATCACAAAAAGAATCATATTTTGGGATTACTGTCTTTACAAATAGCTGATTTGGAATGTTCAGATGTTGGTTGATGGTCCCTTTTTTCTCAATGAAATTTGATTCTGTATGTTTTTATTTCCATTGGTTGAATCTCAACAGTAGCTTTGTCCCCTAGACTCTTTTCATCCTTGATACCAGACAGAGATGTTGCTTGAATGTCTCGAATTTCCATATCTGGGAAAAGGTTAGTTGTATCAACCTGAAAGGTGAAAACAAAGTACACAGTGGTAATATGCAGTTCATACACATGGTATTAGGTATTACAACAACAGACCTGCAAACCTGAAGAAAACACGGGAGTATTGGGCAAAATCCATCTACAGCAAGATAGGAACATTACACACTATAACAAAGTACATTACAATTGGTATTCTACATACATAATTTACAACATCAATACATTGCCTCTACAATAATATAGGTAAAGTTAAAGTAAATATTGTGCCAATGTTAGAACTACAGAACACAACAACTTCAGGTATTTGTAAACTTCCCCCCCCCCCCCAAGTGGATTTTTGTCCACCTTAACAATGGTAAAAGCAATAAAACCAGGATAGTTGAAAAATCTGCAAGGATAAAAACAGACCATAAATATGGTAGCAACAATATTTGCTTTAAAGTTGGTTGATTTGTTAAACTTGATCTATGACTTGTATAGTGTCATGTGTCAATCTATAATAACAGTAAAGCAGTCCAATAGATTGAATAAAGTCATGCTGTAGTTTATAATAACAATGTAGTGCATTAGCTTGAATAGCGTCATATTTTCAAATCTAATATCAATGCAGTTCATTAGCCTGAATAGTGTCTTGTTTCAATCTAATAACAGTGCAGATCATTAGCCTGAATAGTGTCTTGTTCCAATCTAATAACAGTGCAGTTTATTAGCCTGAATAGTGTCTTGTTTCAATCTATTAACAGTGCAGCTCATTAGCCTGAATAGTGTCTTATTTCTATCTAATAACAATGAAGTTCATTAGCCTGAATAGTGTCTTGTTTCAATCAAATAACAGTGCAGTTCACTAGCCTGAATAGTGTCTTGTTTCAATCTAATAACAGTGCAGTTCACTAGCCTGAATAGTGTCTTGTTTCAATCTAATAACAGTGCAGTTCATTAGCCTGAATAGTGTCTTGTTTCAATCTATAATAACAATGCATTGCATTAGCTTGAATAGTGTCATTTTTTTATCCAATAATAACAATGCAGTTCCTTAATGTCATGTTTCAATCTAATGTTTCAATCTAATAACAATGTAGTTCATAAGCTTTATCACTGTCATGTTTCAATCTAGTAACAATGTAGTTCATTAGCTTGAATAGTGTGATGTTTCACTCTATAATAACTGCAGTTTATTAGCTTGAGTATTGTAATAATAAACAAGCATTTCTGGTCCAGATGTGTTGTTTTCTTCAAGGGATCTAACCAGCTAGCAATGTATTTTTTTTACTCCTGTATTGATAAGAGACTGGTTATTACATATGTAGTGTTTGCTTACCTGTCCTCCCTGGGTCATACACTGTAGTCTCAATCCAGGGTATCTACAATCAAAGCCAAGTCTATGCAGTATTAAGAATGCTTCTCTTCTAGCTGTCACACCAGTGGTTCTCTGACTAGATCTGGTCCTGTGGAAAAAACAAATCATACCAATGGTAAAGAAATCCAAGTCTTTATATGAATTGGAGCTAACTTCAGACAATCGTAGCACATGGTAGGTACAACTCTCAGCATATTACATATAATCCTTGAAGTTATCCAAACTAGCATGTCTAAAATCAAACCATTTGAGCAATTGGCTTTCCGCTAGTTTGTTGACTGAGCATCGGCAGAGGAAAATCTCTTTGCTTTTGAAGTTTCACTCTTATAGATGATCCATACATGATTTATTTGTAAATATAGCTGCAACAACGTTTATTCTCTGAGTCTTAATAGGTACAGATACCTTCCGGTACCAGAAAATGTATATTTTATTACGTGAAGATATGATCTGTCCATAGTCATGCACTGAAAGATTAACTATTTCCACTAATTCCACTCAATGCACACAATTCTTGGTATAAGTAGTTCTCACTACAAGTTTTAACTTGCTTGTTCCCCATTTGTGTTCTGTTTTGACTGAATATGAGAAAGATTATGCACATGTTTCATACTGATAGAAGTCATTTGTGCTAATTTTAGGGTTTTGTTTTGTCATTATCAGTTATGACATGGGAGACTTGTTAACACAATTCTTTTGGTCATCTGGAGCATACCAAGCACCTGATAAACTATCTTATAATTACATGACAAATATTACATTTACAGTTGTAGCAAAGATACAGAAGCCAAGTTTTGTCAACTTCAGGAATTGGTAAACATTTATCTTGATGGTAGAGAAAATAGATTGACATAAAAATCAAAGAACACAAGTTTGAACTAAAAACAGTTACAAATATAATTAATTTCTTCTAATGTTAACATAGATAAGTTTAAACTATGTATAAGGAATCTAAGCTTTTGCTGCTAAATTTAAGGAGGCCTACACTATGATGGACTCGAACAAAGGCCAAGCATTTGTCTTCTGACTAAAGGCTCAACAGAGTAGTGTAACAACAATGATGTAAGGCCAAAAATAACATTTGACATCGGGGTAGGTATATGCTTTGGCTTTCATACTTTCCTATAGATAATCATCCTGTCTTTAACCTTTGCTGTACACTAGCATGGAGTAAGTCAAGGTAGTGGGCCAGGCCTAGATAAATATGCATGTTTGATTGATACAGCTATCAGTGAAATACTTTATATATATATATATAGGATATGTCTTACAATTCAGCCAATCAAGGATATAAAGACATTAACAAACAAGATCCCACAAAGAAATAAGTGGGTTGTATGAAAGGGGACCTACTGTGAAGGAGTAACAATATGGTCTGAAGTGTATATGCTTCTAAAGAGTTCTATGGTGTGGAGTAGCACAACCAGCACTTTAAAGCAATATTTAACAAAGTTAAAAGGGTTTCTACTTGGCTGGTTTCCATTGTCACAATAACTGACTTTTGATTTGACATCTGTTACACATCTCCACAAAATTTGGTAT
>KN882460.1:143261-194284 GCA_000934455.1 Apostichopus parvimensis | reverse complement strand
GGGGCTGGTGGAGTTGCTGGTGGTCTAAAACAAAATAATGTTTGGTACCATATCTGCATTAAAGGAATTGTACGCATTGTTTTCGAATACAACATTGGTTTCGCCATCACCCTCATATTCCCTATATACATCGCGTTACATTGAAATACGTATACAAACTTCATTTTACAAGCACCGTTGTATTAATGTGTCATTTTATCATTTTTTCCCCTACATTCCCCGTAGACTCATATACTAATGAGGGAAGAGCGTCACTAGAGTTCAAATGATATGTTCCTTTTGGTTAGTTTGAGACAATTAAAATTTGTTTTCACTACGTCACTTTACGACACGTGGTTTCATTCATTTCATTTCATTTATTTGTTTTTATCGGTACAATGAATAAGTCAAATGAATAAGAAAAACAGATGTGAAAGGAAGCGATCTAGAAACCCTTGTAGGCTTAGCGAGCAGAAAACTCCCTGGAAAAGAAGGGAGGAGGAGGAGAAGGAGAAACACCACCCCCCCCCCCCACCACCCTCAACCTACCACCCTCAACCTATACCACCACCCACGAGAACACAATGGTTGCCATTAATAAAATGTTGTAAGTTATAATTTTGATGTTTTGATTTATTTGACGTTGACTTACCGCAGTGTAGGTCCAACCCAAAGCATAGTCGGAGTAAAACACCTCTCCGTAGTCATCAGAGTTAGCAATTAAGTCTGCCCCAGCAAGAACAAACCTGTTTACGTAAAAAACAAAAACAAGAACAATGTTATCAATAATTAGTTTGATTAATAGATAATTAATCAGTCTATATGTAATCTATTTAATAAATAAAAGTTCATAGCTTTTCTCGCCCTGTCGATCCTCATCTAAGAACAACAGTATAGCTGGTTGATTTTGGACATGTCAATCAACTTTCTTTTTTTGACACGAGTTTCATTGACCACATACTTGAAATGTGAGAGGTGGGGGTAAGGCGTGGGGTGGGGAGGAGGGGGGAGGTTTCTCAGACTCGTTTTGTGAAGCGATTAGACAAATGTTTTTGAGCGAATAGGAACGCAATGTTGTTCGATGCCTTAGTTTTGTGCAGCCAGTTACCCCCCTCCCCCCACCCCCTCTCTATCTCTCTCAGCGAGCAGACTGGACCAAGAGGCCAAGTTTTTCCAAATATTTCCAAATTTTAGAGTCATAAGGAGGAAATTGCACATATTTAATGCCAGGGAATGAGGGGTGCGGGGATGGGGAGGGGTTATCTTGTCAAATAGCAGCCCATTTTATCCATAACATATCTGATTACGGTACCTGTCGTATGCGCAATGCGTGTTGCCAGAGACTGTGGTATCCTGCCAGCGAGAAATGGTCCACTTGAAACGAGAATCGGTGTTAAGACGAATATTGGCCCAATCCGCCATCTCCACATAAGTACAATCTGCATTGAAGTCACCGGCAATGATCACATTCTGCCAAAATTGGAAAGATTTAGTCTAAACGGTCATTTCTGAACGTTGACAAATTAGAATATATTCTTGATTTTTACACTAACTGTACTGATGCTTCGGAATGTCCATTTTTTTAATATTTCATACTAGTAATCCGTTCCCTGAGTCATTGAATGACCAAAGTGAATCATTAAGTGTAGGCTAATTACTACCGTACATACCATTAAATTAAAACATTTCACTTCCCGTATTCGATAAAATGTTATTCTATTTTAATGCCTTGCAACTGATAAAATGGTTGGAAAACAAAAAAAAAAAAAGAAAAGAAAAGGGAATGGTTCCAGAGAAATACGAGGAACTCCAGTGCGGTAAGAGTGCACGGAGTATATTTGTATATATGTGTTATATACCCCTAACCAAGATTCCAGCTTAACCACATAAACAACGCATGAAGAGAAACAAAAGCGACGACTGCCCTCTAAAAACTTGTCTTTTGCGCACGGTTCTATTACAGTTCATTGAAAACTGTGCGTTACTTGTGTTTTACTTGAAACATCTATTTACCTCTGTAGATGTCTGCGCAATGTAATCGTATACATCTACTGATGCGTCCAGTTCAACAACAGCGTCATCAGGTTTAGCATGCAGAGATGCGATAGCGAATTCAGTCAGTAAAGATTCACTGGCTACAGTCAAGAACGAAGGAAAAATCCGATATTTATTCTGTCAAAAGCATGCCGTAAATTGTTTTTAAGATCATAACAATATTTAATAATTATGTAACTTGACGTCAGATGAGAAAATATTGTATTGTATAAAATAACTTTAATGATGTAATAAGCCCCAGCCTGTCTTCCGATGACCGGCCACTTCTGTCTAATAATCTAGGTATTATTCCTCACTAAAACTAATACCATAAAATGAAAGGTTCAATAATACTTCTAAAAAGTGAATAAGCGAATCAGTTGATATCTGTCTAACTTAGTGATGTTATACTTACTCTTATGTTGAAAGTGGACAACAGTAGGTTGTCTCTCAAAGATGTCTCCTGGGTCAGGGTACTCATAAGCATCGATAATGCTAAACATCGCCGATCTAAAAAAGTATCAACGTAGATTGTAAATGGTATTAATAGGATTTTATACCGTTACATGTCCTCAGATAAGTGAACATTTAAATTGGAGAAATAAGATGTATCAAAACAGCATGAATGTACATACATGTTCGTTAATGCAATGGGCATATGATTTGGATAATGACATTGGATTAACATAAACGCTTTATCATCATCGTCGTCATCGTCGTCGTCGTCGTCGTCGTCATCATCATCATCATCATCATCATCATCATCATCATCATCATCATCATCATCATCATCATCATCATCATTGTTGTATTTTGTTTCTTTTTGTAACCTTTATGTTCATCATCTGATATGGACATTACTTGCCCAACTGTGCCTCGATCGATCTTGTGACCAAATAAAACAGTCTATCTGAATGTCTACCAAACCATCCCCCCCCCCCCTCACCTAAAAAAACGAAGCTATTTCGTACGGAAGCTTAATACTGCCACTCAAAAGAAATGAACGTTTTGTTTTTTGTTATTTCGACTTGTCGTTAATTCGGAAGAGAATAAAACTGTTGTGGTAGCAATGGGATGATGATTTTGGTGTATGGTCGATTTGTTTTTAATTTTCATCACTTTTCTGACAACTGAGTCCTTTGGTCTACATTATGTTGTTATTTATACTATGTAAATGCAGACCACTTATATGTGATTTGGATTTGAGAACGAAGGGTCTAAATGCTGCCTTAAGTGAACTGTTCCTATATAACAATATCTATCTTTTACATAATGGAAGTCGGAAATTTGAATATAGATAGTGCACTAAGAACGCTTCCATATAGAGAATACAAAAATCGCTAAGGAGTAGACTTTCCCATGCAGCCATAGGTTATATGTTATTTACTTACATATATAAGACTTGGACATACGATATACTGTAATACTTTATATTTACTGATATAAAAATAATAACTTCCTGTGCAAACACACGAAGGCATTCCGACGGATACAGCTGCCTATAAGCTATAGACAGATGGGCTCAAATTCCGGTAGTTTTATCAGATAACGACCAACAGGTTAAGAAAAAGTGGTTTATAATATATGCAGATAATCAGCTAAGTAAACACTACTGCCTCTAATATGTGGGTTAAAAAAAGAGTTAAAGTTGACGTTTTACAGTCTCATATCAAGGTCAAGGCTTTCTTGCAAGACATGGCAACAGTTAACCTCTGGCCATTGGTACAGTAAGTTGTCACACTCACACATCTAAGTGGTGCAATCCAAACAGTCGCTCCTAGTTCGCCATATCTACGCGTACGCGTTCCTTTGGGAACGGGTGCGAGGACATATAGGCCTATGTCCCCGCCCCTTCATTCAAAGTGTTTCAGAGGCCCGTCATTGACCCGGGCCGTGAGGTTTAACCCCCTTATACCCTCCCCTCCTTTGTAGGCCTGTACATGCACATGCGCAGTTGATATCACCATATGTTTCATATCGTCTGCATATATCTTTGGATAACATATACACATGATAACATATACACATGATAACATATGATAACATATACATCCACATGATAGATCCTAGGTTCTAACCCTTTCCCATCCACGGATTTATGACAGGGACAATGAAAATATATTCACGGACCCTCAAACATAAGAGCTATGCCTAATAACCTCAGTCCCGACCATGGTGAGGCTTAGGAGAATTCGACCGTGTTCTTTGAACGAGGTGACACTCTCAGAGTTGTCTCTGACTGTCGTGACAGCGTATCTACCTCAGTCGAAATATTAACTGACCCATTCGGATATCATTTTTGCCATTGAGACGAGAAACTAACGACCCACCATCCAAATTTGGTAAGGTCCCCGTATGGGGTCCACGAATCCCCGTAGGTTGAGAGAGCTGAAGATAGAGTACTTACTTGAAATAGAAACAGTACTGTTCCGTGTAACTAGATCTTCCAAGTCGAACGCCACAGTAGTAATCATACTCAGTGAAACCCACGTATCTATAAAAAAGAAAAAAAGTGACGTCACGTTCTAAGGAGACTTCAGAAATTGTTACGTAAATACTCAATCATGAGACACCGATTTGATGTGATGATGGCCTCATTAATATGACATCGCTTGATGACACCAAACTCCAGCAAAGACAACCCTGTTCATTTCATGTTACCCTGTAAACGTTTGGAAGACCGAAATGCCACAACAAGAAACGCATACAAATGGATATCCATCCATGACGTCTGTACTGATAATTATACAAGCTGCAAAGTATATATGTTAGCATGGTGTTAACACTGTTTGACATTTTGTGGCCATTTTAACATGCCCAGTCGTGTTTGCTTGCTTATATAAGTTCTAGAAGATGAAAATCATAGTTGCCCGAAGCATTTTACTATCGATATTCAGCAGAATGCAATCATTTATTATACAACTGTTAAAAATGTGTTTAGTAAACGAGAACAAACAAATTCCTTTGTCAATTGTCTTGAAACGACATCAACAGATGATACTTTGAAGGTATGCCGTATTGGCCACAAATATTGCCAGATTTTCAAATATGGTCACCATTGGTCAAAATTATTAAACTTAACTGGAGGAAATTTACTTCACTGGGACATTCAAACATCTTGTGTGTTCATTCAGAATGTCTGAGAACAATTTGGAGAGTAAAGGCCTCCAAACTTCTAGCAATTATAGCATGCTATAATTTGGGGCCTATACAGACTACCTTTAAGTACACGATGATTTGTCAACATGCTGACCAAATCATATATACTAGCCACATATAAATGGATATACCCGACAATCCCTCGACGAGCTCTTTGGGGTTTACAACCATCCAACAACAAATGAAAGTGTGTCACGAATTTAACTTTGTTATAATGTATCAATTTGCCACATTCAGACTCTTTTGAAGTTTTTACCTTACGTCATGATGCGATATTGGTGGATTAAGTTAAGTAGGATCATATAATTTAAAGCATGCACCTTCTCATACTGGCAAATTCCAATCAAACTGTAGTGTTAAGTTAATGCAAGAAACCTATTTGGGGAGGCTATCTGTAGTATGACATATAAGAAAAACTACTCAATATTTTACATTCATTAAACTTATACATGATGGCTACTTTTCTAATTTTTTTTTGGAAGTAACAATGTGAACATGAACACTTATATCTCGGGATACATAGCGATATTCGCTATACTTCAAAAACAGTAAAAGTATATAGAGGATTTCAGAATAATACCTACACAATGTGGGACAGAACTGGACTAGGGTATAGAATGGTGGGGAGGGGGGGGGGGGGGGTGATATTACTTACGCATTGAGGTCAGACAACAATTGGGCTTGGGCCCCTCCTGACGAGTCACGGACTTCCTGGACAATAATGAGGTCAAATAGTGACATGACCTAACAAGCAGAATTCAAAAAAGAAGAAGAAAAAAAGAAAGAAAGAAGAAGTAAATATGAATTAGGTAAATTATAAATGAAAACGATCCCACCGAAGTCTGTTCTCAAACAATATGTAATATATATATATTACATGTGATGGGTCCTGATTTCTCCCCGGAATGATAGTGCATTATTATTACGGCATTATTATATCTGAATATTTCCGCTGTTCACACCCTCCCCTCCCCCAGCCCCCGCGCGTACTAAGAAACAAACCCTTTGGTGGTTTGCTAAAGTGTTCTTTACGTGGCGCCTCGCGGGATCGATCGTGGCGGCAGGCAAAACATGAGAAACTCGCTGAACTTTTCTTCTGGTGAGGACACCCCCCCCCCATCCCCTGCATATAGGCGGTCTGTATCATCGACCTCTGGGTCGCATGATCATCCTTTTTTCCCCCTTTAAAATTGCGGAGACGCCCATCAGGATGTTCATGAGACAGTTGTAACATTACTTCTTCGACGATAGTAGGATAGAACGTTTCCTGTCGCTTTACTGAAATGATTTTTGTCGAATGTTTCTGTTCAACTTTAAATTCTCCCGACATGCAATTCGGTGAATAACATCAACATAGCAACGAATTAAGCGCTTGACGGTTTGTACATTTTCCCTTACAGAGGAGGGGAAGGAAATTAATTCCATACTTTGCCATGTCTACCCCTCAGGAGAATGTTACATTACATATATTGCAAGGTTTTTTGTTTACAACTATAACCTACATGCGGATCGCTTTCTTGCAGGAGCTACAGGTGAAGGCCATGCTGTTGAATCATACATATGGAAGGCAAAAATACGCTGTGAGCTTATGAAGTCGCAAACCATTTGTAAAAAGCAGAGCACTTCGTTATATGCGGAATCTCAATACACAGATCTCGATAGCTAACCTAAGGGGAAGCGGTAGCACGATCAAAACCAACATGATTAGTGATTTATGATCCTATATGTAGTTTGTTGCCGATATTTGTTTCATAACATTGACTTTCAGAAGGGCACCAATTTATCACTTTTGAAAATATTGTGAATATAGAAGGCGGTCTCCCAGTCTTCTTATAATCCCCCCCCCCCCCTCCCCACCGACCTACTCGGTCTCCTTCCTAACACCAAGTAGATAGTAGATGACAATATGATACTAAATTCTTACCTGGCAAATGTTAGTCATAACATCTGGTTTGCCAGCCTTTGTTGGGCCAAAGGATTGGATATTGAAAGCGCAGATCTTGGCGCCATAGCATCCAGCCAAAAGCCCCAAAAGGCACAAAACTATGAAAGAGCGCATGTCGTAGTCTGATGGAGTAATACGTCTGCTGTAGTAAAGAGCGAGACTTTGAATAAGACCTAAATGATCAGCTGAAAGAAAAGCAAAACATATCGCAGACTAATCTGGTGTTTGATTAAATATTGATACCAATCTTTAGAGTACTTGCATTTTAGAAGCAACAGATGTCAACTCGAGTCAAGTTTAAGAAAATTTCACACAGCGGAAGTGTATATGATAATCGGTTGCACCGTTTTATCATATACTGTACTCTTAACACTGGTAATGACGTATGCATCCTGCATGTTAAGGACGTTTTTGACACGTGATTACGTATATCTTATTTGACCAATGGGAACAGGAAACGGTGTAGCCTGTATACATCTACATACATTGGGTGGTTTTCGTCCGTTTGAAGGTCTATGGGAAGGGGTCTAAGGGAAATAGGGGTTGGGGGTTGGTAAGGATGCAAAATGGTGCTGTTATTTCAATCCATTTAACTATATTTGTGTAGTACAAAATGTTGCCAGTGTATACAACTTGCGTGCCTGTGTTAGAAAATACAAGCCATTTGGAAGTGAGTCTGAATTTTTTTTGGGAGTAATGTGCCTTCTTTTTAAATAATATTAATAATCAGCAGTTCATTTTTACGATGCTTATGCGACCACAAATGTGTGAACCCGCAAGGGCTTATGGATTAAAATTCAACATTTTAACTCAAATTTGGAATCTTTTCAATTTAGAAAGTCATTTCAGATGGGAAAACCGTAGATTGCTCTTGGTTGCAAAACCCACCTTACTTTGACCAGGCCAGGTATCGAACCCGGAACCTCCCGATTGCTAAGCCTCATTGCTTCAAATGCCACCGCCTTTATCCACTCGGCCACAGCTACCAGTACCTTCATCCCACCACCCCTGTATACTAGTGGATACCTGTATATTAGTGGATATACCTGTATACTAGTGGATGTACCTGTATACTAGTGGATATACCTGTATACTAGTGGATATACCTGTATACTAATGGATCCCTGCATACTAGTGGATACCTGTATACTAGTGGATACATGCATACTAGTGGATACATGTATATTAGTGGATACCTGTCTACTAGTGTAAACCTGTATACTAGTGGATCCCTGTATACTAGTGGATACCTGTATACTAGTGGATACTTGTATATTAGTGAATACCTGTCTACTAGTGGATACCTGTCTACTAGTGGATACCTGTATACTAGTGGATACCTGTATACTAGTGGATACCAGTATATTAGTGGATACCTGTCTACTAGTGTAAACCTGTATACTAGTGGATCCCTGTATACTAGTGGATACTTGTATATTAGTGAATACCTGTCTACTAGTGGATACCTGTCTACTAGTGGATACCTGTACACTAGTGGATACCTGTATACTAGTGGATACCAGTATATTAGTGGATACCCGTATACTAGTGGATACCCGTATACTAGTGGATACCTGTAAACTAGTGGATACCTGTATACTAGTGGATCCCTGTATACTAGTGGATCCCTGTATACTAGTGGATACCAGTATATTAGTAGATACCTGTATATTAGTGGATACCTGTATACTAGTGGATACCAGTATATTAGTAGATACCTGTTTATTAGTGGATACCTGTATACTAGTGGATACCTGTATACTATTGGATACCTGTATACTAGTGGATACCTGTAAACTAGTGGATACCTTTATTCTAGTGGATACCTGTATAGTAGTGGATCCCAGGGGATGACTTAATTAACTTACAAATTCAATGATCACAATCATGTCTTAGTAACATTGGTGCAGCTCTATTCAGTTCGTTAATATCATTGATTTAGTGTCAATTATTCACTCAACATACAGGTTTTTAATTTTTTTATAATTATATTTAAATTTCCGTGACGATATAATAAATAATCAATTTATGTTTACGTAAAACTGAACAGAATAACACACCTGACTTATTTGGATTTCAGTTTTGTAACAGTCTTCCTCTGTATAAATATCTCTTCATAGATTTGGAGTGAGCCTCCGGTCTATAATCCAATAGTCCTTGTTTGCAGTATAGCAACTACAACAATAATGTATGCATGTTCACTATTAAAATGTAGAGGTTCTCAGATTTAGATACAGAAAGTCTCGATAAAGGCACTACACTGTCTGTCAAATTTCCAGATCATTGGACATAACAGAGTTCTGTTTATCAGGCAGTAAAGCCAACAATTTCTTGCTTGTTACATGAAGTCCTTTTCCAATACTTGATTAAACAAATAGCAGCTCTGTGTTTACAGGCTGCTAGTATTCCCAGGTCGATGGCTGAAACCAGAGAGGAGCATCGTATGTCGGCCCCAATCACATTATTTTTACGTGATTCCAAGATACATAGGGTTACACACAGATCGGCCTTCCGGACAAGAGTCAACATTTATAGTTGTTCAGCTCTTCTCCTCTCTCTCTCTGTGATAGCTCCCAGATCGATGGTTGGACAATCTTTGCTTATCAGAGGATGGCCTGCTGTTTTCTTCTTTGTAAACTCAGCTCCTCTCTCACTCTCTCACTGATATCCTGCAATATTTTGTCAGTCTCCCAAATCAATGATTGGACAATTCTTGTTTGTAAGAGAATAGCCTGCTTTTTATTCATTGGGTAAACTCAGCTCTTCTCCACCCTCTCTGATCTAGCAATGTTGCTCTCGCAGATTGATAGTTCCATATAGTCTTTGCTTATCAGAGGATGGCCTGCTGTTTTCTTCTTTGTAAACTCAGCTCTTCACCTCTCTCTCTCTCTGATAGCCTGCATTATTGTCGGTCTCCCAGATCGATGGTTCGACAGTCTTTGCTTATCAGAGGATGGCCTACTATTTTCTTCTTTGTAATCTCAGCTCTTCTCCTCTCTCTCTCTTTGATAGCCTGCAATATTGTTGGTTTCCCAGATCGATGGTTAGAGTCTTTGCTTATCAGAGGATGGCCTATTTTTTTCTTCTTCGTAAACTCGTCTCTGATAGCCTGCAACACTGTTGGTTTCCCAGATCGATGGTTGGACAGTCTTTGCTCATTGGAGAAATAGCCTGCCTTTTTCATTCTTCTCTCTTTCTGATCTAGCACTGTCAGTCTCCCAGATCTAACAATGGGCAGTTTGTGGCTTACGAGAGAACAGCCTGCTTTGTTTCCTCTTGGGTTAACTCAGTTCTTCTTCTTTGACTCTGATCTAACAGGCTAACACTGTCTGTGTCCCTGATCGATTACTGGACAGGAAACCATTATAAAACTCTTTTGCAGACATATTTTTCTTCTTTCCAATAGCAACCCTCCTGAAGCCAACCCAAGTGTCCTGTTATATTGAAAAATGAAGAAATACGATATGATGATATAATTTTTGAGTAGAAAATGGAGAATTTATTCTTATACCAATAACAACAAGCACCAAAGAAGTAGTCTGTAGTCAACAATGCACCTGGCACACCCATGCATGACACATCTTCACAATCCCAAGATTGGCCAAAACTGTAAATATTGGTCACATGGTTGCACAGCCTACCCCTTTACCCAAAGTACTGGTCTCTTTAAGAACCATTACCCCAGTCTGAGCATCTGATCCCAGTAATTCAGACTTGACTGTTTCAAAGGGACACATCTCACTTGCTTATCCTCTGTCAGCTTGATCTCTATGCGTCGTTCCCATAGTGATACTATATTTGCCATTGTGTTTAGTTTGTAGTTTTTGAGAATTACATAAAGATGAATTACGAATCGATGGTGACGTCTGCATGCTTGCTTTGATTGTATGATGATAAAAACAGAAAGTGTTAAGGGATCTAAATTAGCAGTGTTGTAATGAGTAATGAATCGGGTCACTTACTCTCAAAAATAAAGTGACTCGAAGATGTTTGTGAAGTTTTTCCCCATAAAAATCATACTTAACAGTGACTCAAGGCAAGGACTTGAGATGAGTCGGGTAAAATCACTGGCTATGACTTGACTCGAGTCAAATATCACATGACTCACTATACTACAAATATTCATCTGGATTATAAGAATTCTTCGAAAAACACTAGTTGTAATTATGAAAATCATAACCATGTTTCACATGGATTATAGTACAAACACACAAGAGTGCCATCTAAACAAACATTAGTAAACAACTCTGATGTTGATAGCTTGTTCTGTTTTCAAACTTTATTTGTTTATATTCGGATAAGTACATAAATACATTGAGCAATAACTTGCGATGTCATACATGGACAACAGTCCAAAGTGTCTGTTTTTCTTCAATTTTTGTTTTATGCGGTTATTGAAGAACCTTCACAAAGTATTACAGGAATATGAGATTATTTTGTGAAATGAAGCATTTTTCTGATAGTTTAAAGGTCATCTGTCTGTATATGTTCTTGTCAGTTACTGTGTACAGATGTGCAGCGGTACAGAATAAGGATGTTTATTTAGCAAAGTCTTCCAGTGCCATGCCATACCAAAAGCCATAATGCAGTCCTCCTCAACAAACTGCTGGCTTCACTATTAGCGTTGGGAAAAGAAATCATGTCCAAATACCTGACAGCGAATCTGGAGTGTCTGTGAAGATTTGTGGTATCGCATCGTACCACAATCTGGATTAACATCTTTTAGACCTGTTGAAAGAATCAAGGTCATATTTAATTTCAATTTCAAAATTTTTCAACTGCAAATTTATTCCTCATGTTTGTACAAGATAAATACAATAAAACATTACAGCAGGAAGGTTAACATATGAAGGACACTAAAAAAAAACAGCAAGGCTAGTCTCAGCTAGTGACCAAGTAATAAAGGTATAGGTTGTGTAACTTTTACTTCATTCATTGTTTGACTTCAGCCTTTTTGTATGTCCCAGATGTGATGGATTTAGGATTTAACTTACCTGTCAACACTCTGAGGCATGTGTTTGCCTTTAAAAAGTTCAGCATTAAAAGGTCACCTGTACTAAAGGCCTTACATTTTAGCATGCTCAAAATTGCTAGGCATTTTCCAAATTAGTTTAATAGAAGTTCTGGTCTACAAAATATGTTTCTAAGACATTGAGGATTGTTAGAATTAGACAATTAAATATCTCAGTGTGGGTACCTAAAATGCAAATTGCAATTTGAGCATGTCTGATCATTTTCTGAGTGTCTAGCATTTTTGGCGCTTTTTAAACTGAAACCTGTCATGGCTCCCATATTTCACAGTTTGACTTCAAACTGTTCATTTTGTTGAATACCCACTGCAGACTTAAGAACTTCACTTTCATAACATCAAACATGATTTGTGTTTGAGGAGTAAATTATTAACTGGAACAGTCGCTAACCATGGCTAGCATATTCCACTGCTTGTCTTCAGTCTTCCCGTGTGGTACGATACTGTTACAAGTACAGGATGTAATTTTCATATCAGCAGAGTCATTTTATGTTTGGGAAGTTAGTTGGTAACGTGAAACATTCATCCATTATGTGTGGAATTTAATGCTTGACTGAAATGCTACATATTTATGTTTACTGCTAAGTGGTACAGGAACCCATTCAGCACATCAGAGCACAAGAACTTGTCACCAGTTTGGAGAATTTCGTCAAGAATAATTTTGCTATAGGAAATGGCATTTCAATTATTCCTGCGGTAGTTTTACTTCTCCTATCGACAGCAAGTGAGCTAATTGGCACTTTACAAGATAAACATCATTTAAATACTGCTCAATATCAGCTTAGCAATATTGTATGCAGTATACAACATCTTAGTTCAAAGAGGAACATCATTCAAAAGGTCACTATTACCTTCTGCGAATGACTTATTTTCATTCAATCGCACCATGTCAAATAGACGCAACTCCTCACACCTCCAAGAAGCTTTAATTGGAATCTTTAGAATAAAATAGAAAAAGATTTATCAATAATGTGTTCAAATTAGCAATGTAAACTTAATGAATTATTTGGTCAAAGTTTCTTCCATAAAACTTTAAAGAATTATGATTTGATACTTTCCTCTTTAAATAGGGCATATTGTCACAATCATGGTAATTAGCAAGTGACAACAGTGATGTAAGCTGTTGTTTTTTCTGCTTTATTTATTCTATGGCACTACCAGACTCAAGAATGGAGATGCACGTTGTTACTTTTGCAAAGATTTTGGAGAGAGAAAATAAAATATTTGTTTGCTAATTCACTGCCTTCTGATTAAAAATTTCCGGTTTCACTCTGTTTCTTAAAGGGGAAGTATAGCGTTGCAATGGATACTTACAGCTTGAAAAAGGGAGTGGGGAGGGCGAGAATTAAATGGGACACAAACCAAACCATCCTCTTTAAGCTAACATCTGACAGAGAGTTCTTGGTGAAGAATAACTCCACCAAATAGATAAGAAAGGTCTGGCTCCATTTGGGAAATATCTTGGTATGAAATGACCTGTCTGGGAGCTTTTGAGTTTTTAAATCTGTGATTTCATAGTACCACTAGGATTTGGGACCTTTGACTTTCGTTTCGCTTTTTCTTTTCATATTTTCAAGGGTAGAATGTTAACGGTGTTGCCACTGAAACCAAGGACATCATTTAATCATATAAAGAGTTGCAATATCTTAGATTCTAAAGCATAATTTGCAAGACTCATCTCCATTACAGAAAATAAACGTTTGAACGAAAAGGGAAAAAAAATCCCAAAATGAAGCATATGTGGCTCAGTGATGTCACATTCAGCCTTGATATCAATGTAGTTTCCAGCCTTGTGTGTGAAGGAACATTAAACCTGTGATATCTCCCAAAAGGAATGTGGCTTTTCTTAACTGCTTGGGGAAGTTGTTCACCACAGTTAATCTTTATCACACAGAACAACAACTATGGATAGGACAGCTCTGTGCTGCCTCTAATTGGCGGTATTTATAAACTCTCTATCCCAAATGAAGCTCTATGGCTGGGGTGGGCAACTTACGGCCCGTGGGCCACATGCGGCCTGCCAGCGATTTTTTTGCGGCCCGTGAGATGTCTCAAGAAAAAGAAAAAAAAATCAATCTATTTTACATCATCACAAAAAACGAGCTAGCTGCTTAGAATTCATCGGAACTAATGATGATGTCAGGTAGGCCTATTATCCCAATTAATTATCAACTGTACTGTATTGACATCATTTTTTGTGAATACAGATTAAATACACACACCTATTGCTTGAAAGTCCTCAGAATCAAAGGTTTGAATTTGTTAGGTGCGGCCCAGTAAAGTTTTCACTCCTTATATCTGGCCCATTCATTCAAATAGGTTGCCCACCCCTGCTCTACGGGGTACTATAATACGGTAACTCTTCTTATGAATTACATAATCTTCATCGGCCAAAGATTACAAACCTGTCCTGCCACTGCCCGGAAGATTCTATCGATTTCTAAGGCTGTGTTCTTCCAGTTGAGTACGCCTATGGATGGTTTCAGTTTAGGAGCTACAAGGGAAAACCAGAAACACCGACAGGCTTCGTGATTCACTACAAAGTTTTCTAGGGTCTACATTCCACGTATGAAGTTGTTCACCCACCATGAGGTTTTTGTGGTATTGAGATTACAAACCAAGGCATCACACAGGAACATGTGCAAGCACAAACACACACACAAAGTACAGACACAAACAGACATGCCTATCATAAAGAGGTAGAGCAGAACAAACTCTTTTTTACTCTTTGTCCACCAATACTAAAACAAAGAAATCAAAAATCATGCTAAAATCTTTATAGTAATCTATGGACCATGTCCCTCTCGTCGCCAATTGGAATATTCCACTTTTAAGTAGGGGTGTTTTGTATTTGTGCACAATCTAAACCAGTCGTTGCTTTGTCATTCTCAAAATTATTTTGATATAAAAATACATTCCTGGAGTTTCTGCAGAGATCTACATGTTATTTACCGGACCCTGAAGAGGTTCAAGTAAGATTTCGTAACTAAAATTTCTTGATGTATAGAAAGGATATTTTGTTATTGCATTTCTAGCATATCAGCATTAGAGGGGTCAGTAGTCTATATTCATGTTTAAGTCATTCATATTTTACTGATAACACTTACCTAGTGTTGCACCTTCACTACTTTGAAGTCTCTCATTTTGCTGATATGTCTTCAAATCTCGAATAACTCTTACAAGCTGTAATGAAAGAAACCAAATATTACAGGGGTGCCTAGCAACTGCTTTCTGACAAGTTTTGTCGCTTGTTACAATGGAGTAAAATGTTGCCGCTGGGAAAGTCACCTAATTCCCATACACTTTGTTTTGTTTAGAACATGTCTGAACGAAAGGTTGCACGCAATATTTTGCTTACAGTATGTTAGAATATAATGGAAAGAAAGATTTTACATTAAAGTTCATTTTAGTGCAACACCAGCTTGTCCCTGCATAGCTACATCGTGAGGCGCAAGTAAATGTAGGGAAATCTGAAATGAGGAAGAGGGTGGGGAAAGGGCCGGGGGGCTATACTTTGTTTTTAGTTCATTTACTAAAATAAAGTCCAAAGACTTCTCCTGCCATTCTCCCCCCCCCCCCAAAAAAAACCCAAATAAAAACATTGACCTCCAATTAGGGAAGATCTTGGTGATATAATAACAAATTTCTCTGGAAGCTTGAAACAATGTTACACAGGACATTATGACATGGCTGAACATGGCTTATACATTGTACTGTTGCTCATTGTTAGTACAGTATGTTAAAAACTGATATTTCAAAGGAGTTGCATGGACTAAGTTTAGTGTTCAAATTTTGTGTCACAGTTTTGAAGGCCCTGGACTCTGTCTCTTATAAAAACTATGATTTTTCCTTTGTACAAAAGCTGCTCTACTACATCTTTGCATTGTATAGCAAGCCGCTCACTTTACATACCATTTCTGATCCTCTCCTAGAGAGTAATTCTGTTAGAGACTTTGTTGTCTCATCAATTGACACCGGAACGTCTTCTTGAGCAACTATCGGTCCAATGTCAAATCTAGCTAGCAAAAAAGGAAATAAAGTGTGGTGAGGTGGAGTTTTGAATATTCAGAGCTTGGTACTAGTTCTATATCCTCAAGGGGGTAACACTGTTGACCAATTGCTGGACACCCTCTTCACCCTACATAATAGTATCGTACCGCAGTTAATGTAGTAATGGCATTGTATACATGCACATAAAATAATTAGGTTCCGTCAGTTTGCAGGTAGTGATGCGAACTGTATCACTACGCTGAATGGAAGGCACGCTAGCGTGGTGCATCCCAGCGACTGCGAGCGTGGGTTTCCAAATAAACAAACGAAGTAAAGTGAAAATCCCTCTCCCGATTGGCCGTGTCCCAACAAAAGTATTACTTTTCTAAGTTATATGTTCGATCAAGCTCTTATATCTGCTTTTACAGCAATATCAGCTTTTTCTCACTTACCTATCAGGTTTTATTTGCATTATCGTAACACCAGTAATCTTGTCCCCAGCCAGAATAGTGTGAGGTATTGGGGAAGCTCCTCTCCATCTTGGCAGTAAGCTTGGATGGACATTTAAAATACCTCTGCACAGAAAACAAAGTTAAGCATAATTCAAGGCAAAATATATAAATTTGTGAGTAATTTGGCACTATAAATATGATACAAAGTGACAATTAAACTGACACTACTGGTTCAAAAAATCATTCCAAAGCCAACCACAAACCGTCTGAATGAACCCAAACCCACTCAACTTCTCTGCCATAATGTGGAAAAATGGTGGGTATTGGGTAGTGTGCATGTGCTTTTGACTATGACTGATCAAAATTTAGCTAATTTTAAGTTGCTTTGGTGTCATCTCATCTGGGAAACTCAACATAAAAGAAGTTCCCCAACTGGCATTGTGACAAAAATTGTGTGGTGGCTCACAACTACAATTTCAGTTTCAACAACTGTAACCAATTTACAAGGAAATAATTTTGCATATGACCTGAAAGATCACCAGTCGTACAGGGCAAAACTGTCGCAAGGAGTGTGCAGCTCATCAGTTGTACGACTATGGGTATTGATGACTATCATAAACTAGGTCACCCGGTCAAGTCAGGTCAAGTCGTGTTCATTCAGGCAGTGTGCTGCTGGCTCACTAGAAAGTAATGGTAAAGAGTCTTACAATGGAAAACACCGAATCAGACAATCTGGAATCATGTGACCAAAGGAAACTACGACACCAAGATCAAATCCTCTGGCATCTTCAATTGGCCAGTGACGAACAGGAAGCCCTTCCTTGTGGCAATATTTAACAACCGGGGTTATCTGTAGCTTCTTTTGTCCTCGTGTCCTAACGATCTGTTATAATAAAATGGGATTCACCATAAATGAGCAAGGCATAAAAGGATTGACAACACTGCATATATACTGTATTTACAAAGATTTATCAATAGCATACTAAATATTATGCTTGTCAAACACACTGACAATAATAACTTACATTCGTCATCGACGAAACTATAGGCAAATTCGCTTCAACATGCATCATAAGGGTATACAGTATACATACTGACTTTCATGTAGAATATTTTTGAAAGTTGCATAGATTGAAACTCACCTTTGGTTCTGATGAGACAATGTTCAGGTTGGTTATGAAATTTCTCTCTTTGCTATGAAAAGTAGGGACAAAAAGCAGTTTACAACAGTTAAGTTTATGGTACAGGCAAACAGTCTATAAAGCTTTCGGTCATCAATATTGTCTGCATCTGTAGAAAATGAATAATGGTCCCTCATGCTTCAGCACCACCCTTTAAGCTGGGGTTACCATATATGTCCTGATCAATCCAGATTGTCCCATTTTTTAAAATGAAAAATTTAGTTCCATTTGCAAATTCAACTGTCCCCATGCATCTTCTAAAGATTTTTGTGACATTAAGAAATGTCACTATATTTATAATATTACGCAAACTTAAATACAGTATGTAGGCCTACATGTTTTCTGCATGCCATGGTGGAACTCAGTGTGTCTTAATTTCAAACAAAGAAATTAATGGTTCACTCTTCTCAAATTGAATTCCCTCACTGCTACCGTACTTTTAATGAACTTATGTATCTCCTCAGTTGCCAGGAAATAATTCAATGGACAGGATCTTTAAAGAAGTACTTTTAACAACTTAAAGCATGTTAAAATTGGGCACTTTCCTGACCCGCCAATTCTAGCCAAGACACTTCATATCGCTCCAATAATCTGCTTGTGTAGCATCACACCATTTAGTTATTTTTATGACAGACTAAAGACCTGATTTTAGAAAGGTCTAGATTACCGTAGGCCTTTATTCTTTTCCATAAGTGTGTAAATATAAGTTAGAATAAACCATATACTCTAGTTACAGGCTTCAAGTGAGTCAAATATTTATTAGCAAGTTACTGTACTGAATCTCACTTTCACCATTATAGGCCTATATAACACTATTCTTACTGCAAAAGTGCTAAATCTAGAAAGTTATGGTTCACATGCATAACCCAGCATTTTTGCAATACAAGATAGGCCTTAGTAAAGTCTAAGGACAGTTATGTAGATCAGTGATAGCCTATAGTTATGGATACGGTTTTATAACAACGGTGGCAAAGAAAGTCGGTTTAGGCCTAATCTGGGTAGGATAGCCTAACACAGTAACAGAAAATATCTTTCTCGTACAACAGGCTGTTCATTGCTTTCAAATGTGCCAGAGAAAAATGGTCGTTTCCAAAAAACATCACGCTGTAATTGCCATGACAGTTCACATTTGCTGAGACCCAACGTATGTTGTTCTTCCAAACAATGTTAGAAAGTATCAGCTTCATTGCTGCATATCCAATGTTATTGAATGCAACCATCTTTTCGTTCTGACTCGCAGAAGTGGATCACGTATTCTGATTAACCACCTGTAAACGAAGCCGCACCTCTGTATTATAACATGTATTGAGAAACTAAGACATCATCCGAGGTGATCAGGTCTTACGAAAGAAGTAAATTTTTTACTTCAAGAGAAATGCTAACATTCAATCAACCCGAAAGGTAAAAAGTACACCGAATGCTTTATTGTTGTAAGGAATAAGATGGGATGTTTGGAATCGATGTTCAGATACTGTTTAAGTGGAAGAAGCGACCTCCGTGACTGTAAATTATAATATAAACAAATGTAAAATTTAGGCCTTAACGTTAGCCTAGGGTTAAGTTAGTAATACTAAATAGTAAACTGATACTTAGGCAAATGCCTACGTTATCGCAAGTAAATTGTGACTTTGTAAGACTAACCCATATTTTAAGACAAAGATATTCTACTGACACTGTGACTTGGTGTTGAAAAAACAGTAACGGAATTAGGCCTTCATCCCATTTTCCCAAGCTATTGAGTGCTAGGCCTAGGCCCTATGTAGACAACGAAATGTCTTACTGGTATTGTTTACATAGGCTAGTGCCTGGGAATTTGCCTAAATAGGGTAAAATGTTTGTAGGTAGGCCTAGGCTAGGCCTCATATTAACTTTTAGTCTTTCAAGCTTGCACATTTTGTAGCCACTTCAAAAACTGACTTTCTATTGTGCTACAGCGACTAATAAATACTTGTTTCTAATTAATGGTAAGGGCTAAGCACTTACTTACAATTGTGGTATTTTATGGACACCTTAATGTGCAGTATTATAACGCAGATTTCAGAGAGAAATGTCATTTATAAAGCTGGACATTGAACAATTGTTAAATGTCCAGCTTTGTAAATGACATTTCTCTCTGAATCTGCGTTATAATATTGCACATTATGGTGTTCACTAATGTTGCATGAGCTCATCATCGAATTTCAAAATAGGCTTAACAATTGAGTAAACTTGTATGTCAGATTTTGCTGTGCGCATGATACAGTATATGCTGAACATTTTTCTGGGGGTACATCCAGGGACATGATATTGAAGTTACCGCCCTCATGTTGACATCAATGGGGTGGATCTACACTGTATGTGTACTAGACTAGTAAAGGTAACTGGACGTTATAATATTACCTCTGTCTAACTAAAGTTGTTAAAATGCCAAAATGTTCATCTTGGATATTTAGTTATTTCACTAGACCATATCCAGAATTCTGTTTGCCTAATTCCTTGTCACCACATAATACCTAAACAAGGTTGCAATACTCATCATGATGGAACTAATTATCAATTTCAATTATTTTTCAATTTTCTCGAAATTTTAGTACCGAACAGTTTTTCATTCATAAAAGCTCTAAGAGGTCATATTTTCAAAATGATTTCCTATTCAATTTGTTTTGTTTCCATTATTTTTATTTACTTTCTAGCTGGAAAAAGGTTACTATACTGAATCAAGAGCTAACAATGCATACAGTAGTACCCTACTACAGTATGCTCCTGTAGCTGAAGTCTAAAAGTATGCCACAGTAGGAGGCTGCATGGTTATTCATCTCAAATTGGTACCATAACTTTCCTGATTAAAGCAATGGATCCAAAACAAAGACTGCAAGAATTTCCGCAGCTCTCTGGTGAGTTCTGTTTGATTTTTCATTAAGTACTGTTCTCTTGGAGGAGTAAGCTCTTTCAATTTAACAGAATAATAAGCGGTAAAATATTATTCTAACTCTCATGTGCACTCGTCAAGAAGTTGCCTGCTACTGCCACCTTCTCCGTTGTCCAATATCAGAAAATTTCCGGTAATATTGAGACATTTTGAATTTGTTATGCAATGCCATGGCATTCAACTGTAAAATCCTCTTCTTACTTTGATCATCATGAGGCAGTTCTGTGTATATACTTCTTGCACGTATATTTAATGAATCAAAAATACTCTAACAGTACTTGTATTCAGATTCGGATTCTTTCTATACTCGGACTCTGGTACTCGGACTCTGGTACTCGGATCCTAAATGCAGTACTCAGAATTTGGTTTACTGTACTTGGTAAATGTGAACTTCGAGTACTCTGTATCTGGATGAAAGTATGAAAGATGAAAGTACAGCATTGGTACTGGTTTGGTGGTGTGTGATGTAATTAGAGTACAGTAGCTGAAATAGAATAGATTTCTTCTTTCTTATTATACCTTCTTGTTGATATTTGAATGTTTGCTTACAGGAGATGTCAATGTTGTCTGATTTAAGAATTTTACCAAAGTGTGACTGTTATCTGTAGAAATGTTAGTTCAATTTTAATGAAACCTCCAAAATATTTTCAGTTGTTGAATGGCTATATGATGTCTTTATTCACTCTGCTGTTGCCAAATTATGCATTCACAAAATGCTATTGAATTTGAAATATTCATATCTGAGACAGTACTGTACAAAATGCTAAGAGGTTTTCACCCTAAAGATGCAGAAAATAACCAGTATTTTTTATAAAGCAATTCACTTCAGCTTCCAGAATATCCATTTTGATCTCTGTTGCTTATAGATAGGAATGCTCAGAAAGTGATGGAAACTTTCCACAATACATAAAACACACATTAATTTGAATACTACTTGGCCAAAAATGAGAATTTTTGATCTGAAAACAAAGTAGATAAGAAAGGAACTACATAATACATATTCACTGTCAGTATTTTGTATATTTGTTACTATTTGTTACTATTTTTTCCCCTGCAGACTATGTTTACCTTGATAACACTGGTACTACCCTATTTGCAAAAAGCCAGATTGATAAGTTCACCTCTGACCTTACCAGCAATCTCTATGGTAACCCTCACACTAGATGTCAAAGTAGTGAGCTGACAACAGACACTATTGATCAAGTCCGATCCAGGTAAAAATACAGAATGTTGACTTTATTCTGTCAATTCCTGTAATATCACATATATACACCTGTGTACAGTGTGTGATTGAAATGCATGTTTTGACCTGTAAAAAGAATTTCCTTGTGGAAACAATGCAAAACTTGCATAGAATAGAGACCTATTCTTCAAGCCCATCTCAATACTGTAGCTTGCCTATAACTCCAGATATGGTTGCTTGAATGTAATTTAGTTTGACTGGTTAGCTACTGTAGGCCTTCGACTACACTGGAGGTGACGGATGCCGTGGATTTTGCCTGAAGATTATGAAAATTTTCAGCAATTTTGCTTAACTATCAATTTCAGCCACCAGACTACCCTTTTAAAGGGATGTTCAGATTGTTGATGATGTAACACTTACAGTATCTAAAAAAGAAAAATATTCCATACTGTTAGTTGGAATCCCTAGTTCGGTATTTCTTCCCTAACTCGAGATATAGTTGATTGAATGTAACCCACTTTGACAGGTCCCTCCAACCCCACCCCCTCACCTCTCCCCCCTGGAAAATTTCAGGAAGTAGGTCACACAGTAGGTAGTCTGTGATGTCATTATAGGACACACTCTTTAAAAGTTGACTTTTCTGAACATTACCTTGCTGTTGATTTGTTCTTGGAAAAGAGATAAACTTGCAAGGTTTGCTGAAATGTAAACTGTTCTCTGTGATTTTCCCTGTGGCTAAATGCAATAAAGAAAACAAAAATATTTCTTGCTTAATTTCCATGATGATTCCATTTGCTCTGCTCTTGTAATCAATAAATAGACTCTTTGGGCTCGTAGAACCGACTACTTTATTCATCGCACTGAGATCAGTAACTTGAGTAAACTCTGGAAGCGAAATGAAGTTTAGGAAATGCAAGTAGCTAATTTCACTGTATGTTTTTGACAAACAGACATACTCTATTGACATACTGTTATATGCTTTATTCTGTTTTGTGGCAAATAAATGATCCTTCTTGTTTCCAGAATTCTCAGGTATTTTCACACCTCCCAGGATAGTCACTGCATCATATTCACATCGGGCTCTACTGGAGCTTTAAAACTCCTCGCTGAAGGGTTTCCATGGTCACCCACCAAAGAGGCTTCACGTCCAGATGAGAATAAGGATAGAGGAGTAGGAGGTGATCAAGCTGGAAGCATCTTTTGCTACCTTCAAGATAATCATACATCGATCGTCGGTATGAGAGAGGTCGCTACTGCAAACGGTGCTCGATCGGTGTGCTTATCACCGAATCAGGTTAGCTCAGCACTCTCCCCCGATTCCATAACAGACCATGAATGCAATGGCCTCTCCGATAGCACTGCCGACCACTTATTTGCTTATCCGGGGCAGAGCAACTTCTCTGGATATAAATACCCTCCAAAGTGGACCGCTATGTGCAAAAATGGCCACCTGGATAAATTATTGGGTTGCCATGGAAACTGGTACGTGGCGTTGGACGCGGCATCGTTAGTGAGCACCTCCCTGCTCGATCTCAGCGTATGTGAGGCCGATTTCGTTCCGTTGTCGTTCTACAAGATGTTTGGCTTCCCGACGGGATTAGGAGCACTGATTGCAAGAAAGGACGCTCTACCTATTCTCCGGAAGAGATATTTCGGTGGTGGTGCAGTCGCGGCATACTCTGCAACCCAACCATTTTTCGTTCCAAGGAAATTATTCCATGAATGGTAAAGTTTAACACTTTATATAAAGAAATGACGTTATATTAATAGTGGAGCAAACCTGAAAAGAGTAATCTTGGATTGAAGTAGAAGTGTTTTGCATACCCATCTTTACAATTGCCTATGAGGTGCTCTACGCAAGCCATATATCAGCTTTCTTATCTTGGGTTGGGCTTGCAAATTTAACCAACATGGACAGAGAGAGAAAGAGAGAGAGGGGGGGGGGGGTTGGGTTGGTGGAGGAGGGAGCATATAGTGCAGACTTGCCAACCTATCTGAAGTGTCAGCATTTCATACAGAAATTATGGATAAATACATGTATAATTTTTACTTATTAAGTCTGGATTTTGAATGCATCATTATTCCTCAAAAATATCTAGAAATAATTTGGCTTCTAAGCAGTATCCTCTGACATGCAACACCTACTGTACTTCCACATAACAGCTACATTGGATCTAAGAGTAAGTCAATAAATAACGCATTGACTTGCATTACAATCAGATGATCACCGTAAGTGACAGTGAAATATCCAAACGGTTGTGTCGCAAAGATGAAAATGAAACATATGACCAGAATTTGATGTGAAGACGTTGCAACTGAACATCGATAGTTTGAATGAAAACATGTAATTTCAAGCTTAATATGTAGATAATTTCAGAAATATTTGAGAGTACCAATTATGGAGTATGAAATACTCAAATTTTGGTCTCTTGAGTGCTGTAAAGTGTTTTCCACACCTAGTATCTATTATGGTGCCACAGAGGGTGTTAAACTGTCCCAGATGTTATGTAGGAAAAACGTAGCAGTGAAATAAAAAAGAATGTTTAACACGGTATATGAAGCCATCTTTGAAGACTGTGCTGTACAGTATATAGATTTTATTTTCTGTCTAAAAGGTTTGAAGATGGTACGCCACCATTTCTGGACATCATTGCAGTAAGACATGGCCTTGATACCCTTGAATGTCTTGCCGGTAAGTCTAAGCAACATTGAATTCTGATTGGGAGTTGGACTTTCGGAATTTCCATTTTTAATAAAATCCTTCCAAGATTTCACTGAGGACTGTTTGATTATTATTTGAAGAGGTACTGTTCGATGTATCAGGCTATACTTGATCAGTCAGGAAACACAGACCTACAGTATGATAAAAAAAATCACCCCCCCCCCCCCCCTGCCCTTTCTAAAAGCAAAGTGGTGGAACTTTATATTTTTACTCAGTTCAGTGTCCAAGTTTTTAACCTTTTGCAAATTTTATCTTAATTTATGATAATTCTTGTTCCAGGTGGTATTTCGTCGATTTCTGAGCATACCTTTGACCTTGCCAAATACACTTTTGACAATCTGAAGTCTATGAAACACAGCAACGGAAAGGAAGTTGTGGAGTTTTATTGTAAAACAGATTACACGGATGTAAACAAACAAGGACCAATCATATGCTTCAATGTACTAAACCCCAATGGAGAATATGTCGGCTATGCCCAGGTAAGCGTGTATTATGTTGTAACCGTTATGGAGGCATCACAGATTATACACAGCATCATAGGGAAAAAATATGGTTGAGTGTTACTGTACAGCTTTGTAGTTGCATAGTCACATGTATAGGATGCTAGGATGGTAACTTTTTACAGGGACCAATCGTATGCTTCAATCTACTAATTAACCCCAATGAAGAATATGCCGGCTACGCCCAGGTTAGCATGTATTTGTTGTAACCTTTATGTAGGCTCCACAGATAATACACAGTATCAGATGGAAAAAAAACTATGGTTGAGTGTTACAGCTTTGTAGTTGCATAGTCGCAGTTAAGCATTACCATGTATCATGTATAGTATGCTAGGGTGGTTACTGTTTAAAAATTTTTTTTTGTGTGTCACTGGTGTACTGATGTGACACCTACTCCCAAAACATGCACTTAATTTAGATTCTATATCAGAGCACAGCCCTGGTGGGGTGTATTTATCAGACTTGTAGTACAAATACACCAGCACAGGAAATAATTTATTGGTTCGAATTTCGTGTAGCATTTCTATAGTTCCTGTGTAGTAAAACTGCTATATATATCTTATCCTTTTCTTTGCCCATCCTCAACAAATAAATGATAAAGTTTTTGGCATATTTACACTGCTGGTGTTTACTACTTCTTAGTCACATATTAGTCACAGTTAACTGCCTGCCAGGGTAAAATTTCACTATACCTAGATTTGAGCAATGTGAAGGGTAGACCAATTGAGTGCTCAAGGTCTTAAGGCCATCACATCTACCCAATTAGTGCAAGGTGGTGGACGGATTGTTTTCTGCGGGTTAGTTTGTAATCTTCCGTGGACAGGATTTGGACGGTGGGCGGTCATAACGAGAAGCCCTGTTTTTGGCACCATTAATGGAACAGAGGATCGATAACTAAAAACATCTGCTACTTAAGTCATATTTGCATCAGCAATTATTATGAAATCTGATAGTAAGACATAGATTTGCAAAACAATGAAATTAAATGAAGTGTGGGACTTGTTTTTGATCTTCATTGGCTTTATTGGTTATTACTCACTTATTAGTCGCAACCAAACAGTAAATTCATACAGTATATCTGGCTTCTAGAGAGGTCGATGGGTGTATAATACATCCAGTTAATACATGTGAATATCACTTGGTGTCTGTATGGGGGACATGAAGTAACAACCAGACTCAACATGCAACTATAAGACAATATCAGTCTATCTAACTTTTGAAACAAGAAACACACATAATTTTGCACTACACTACTAGATATGTTTTATAGTTTCAGAAATTAGCAGCTCTTTACAAGATCCAGTTAAGGACAGGTTGTTTCTGCAACATTGGTGCTTGTCAGATCTTTCTGGGACTTACTGACGAAGAAATTCAAGCAAATTATGAGGTAAGCTGTGATAATAGTATACACAAAAACTTGAATCTTAAAGGGTCTGAAATACTTGGAAATAATATATTGTAGCTTTGTCAACAGTAGTATTAACTAAATTTATAGTTATCTTAAGATTCATTGGTTAGCCAGTTGTAATTTTTTTTATTTTTTTTTTTAATATTTGTTAAAGTCATAGCTCAGATATTAGAACAGTTCTGCGGACTGTATTAGTAGAAGTTTGTTAAGCTTACAGGCGTCAGAAGATCTGTCTGCTACAGTAGCTGTATTATGTCCACCTGATGTTGAAGGTAACTTCAAGTAAACTTATTCCTCCAAAACAGAGAAGCTACTTGTTGCCCAGTTTAACATTGCTAAAGTTTTTGCTGTATCAACATCGACCATATTGAAGAAGTGACACATATCATATATCGACCACGTAGTTTGATCAACAGCACAATTTACCCTCCATCATACAAGCATGCATGCACGCACACACACGCACACACATACAATACGTGTGTTTTACATTCAGACTGAGGACCCCATTGTTTTTCCCATTGTTCAAATAGACATACCATAACCTTAACAATACCCCTAAACAAAAGAATTCATCCGAGGACATTCTTTGGAAATGACAGTCTGAGGACTTGGAATTCCTTTGTTCAAGTCCTCAGTCAGAATACAAAACAGGTGCACACCTGCACTAGTTACAGATTCAGCTGACTGAAGATATGCATGACCCTATTTAATCCTTCCAAGTTGACAAAAGTTGAGCAATATTCTGCAAGTTAATTAACACTGTAACAAGAATACAAAACGTTGTGTTTCTCAATTTCTCCGTCAGGCCGGTCATGTTTGTGGGGACGATATTGATATCATCAACGGTAAACCGAGCGGCGCTGTCAGAATTTCTTTCGGTTACATGTCTCTGAAGGCCGATGCGGACGTGTTTCTAAACTTTATGAGGGATAATTTTGTAGACTTCAAGTTGTACAAAGACATACGAAAGAGCACGCCACATACGACGGAAAGAGAAAGCTCATTGGATGAGAACCAGACCGACGGACATTTCACCAGAGCAAAGCTTTCTCAGATTTGCTTGTATCCTATTAAATCATGTGCAGCAATGAAGGTAGGTCTATACATAAATTTTGTAATCATAGATTATTCCTGTATGAATTTCTAAAGGATTTTCTAAATACTTACTGACCAATAATATTTTACGATATACTTTTAGACAGAAAAACTCAAATATAAACATCCATGCATGTCATGATTGTGATAATGAAATAAAACATGCACAGAATTAATATAAAAAATCAATGCAGTAAATTATACTATTAGTTGTATATCCTGTGAGTACTAAAATGGATTAAAGGGAATTCCAAAATGAATAGACTGTAAAGAGGCTTTCTTTAGCAAATCTGCTTTTTGTGCAGGAGAAGAATGCAAGTTCCTCTCCTCAGATGCAAATTACGGTGCAATTTCAGTTATAAGCCTGCAGAATGGTCGATTTGAAAGGAGGTGTGTAAGTGGGCATTGACCCTGAAGTGTCTAAGTGGGGCCACAATGCTAAAATATTACCAACTTTTGTTGGCTAAGTACACATTGGAGTTCAAAGGTTTGATGGAGACAGGTAACGCTTCTTGTTCATTAAAACCCAAACTAGTCCAGTTTTGGAGAGGTTTCTCCTCAGCTTTTCTCAGGAACAACATGTGTCATGCAAGCAGTTTAGACGTACAGTATATGTAACATAGTACCAACTGTGTATGTATTAGTTATCTACATACTCTATATTCATGTTGTGTTACTGTCATTAAACCCTGTAAACACTTTAAACCCTGCACCATGGTAAACACATATCCGGTTGTATATGTCTTGTCTTCGATAGCCACACCTCCATATTTTATTTACCGTTCAGAGATACTCTAAAACTTGTCATAAATGAAAAGCGTTTTTTTTTTTTTTTAAATATGTAATTGCTATCAACTTTTAAAACCCAATTAAATTAATATGTTTCTCATTTAGGTTCAAAACTGGGAGATTGGACCTCAGGGTTTGATGTATGACAGGCAATGGATGATTGTGAGTGAAGCTGGTGTATTCCTCAGTCAGAAGAGGGTTCCAAGGATGTGCTTGATCGAACCGACCATTGACCTGGAGACCGGCCTCCTAACAATTAGTTCGCAAGGTTAGTTACTTACGGGTAGTAATAGAGACTCCAAAGGGAAATGTATCAAATCATAGTTTATTTTCTTAAAATGTAAATTTTATTTAAACTATTAATTTTTAATTTTTTTTATTTTATTGGTCCAACCAACAATGGTCTTGGGGATGGCATAGCTTACTTGTTTGTTGCAAGGTTGTGGGGCTGTCAGTTTGAAGTGACTCTCCTCAAAGGGTCATTTTTATAGCAAGGTATCAATTTTAAAATGATTTATTTTAAATTGTTAGGTTTATTTAGTTATTATGATTAGTATGACGTCTTCTTTGGGTATTTTTTTTTTTTGCATGTGTTGTTCTTGTACTGTACAGTAGATAAAATTTTACACAGCGCAACTCTACCTAACCCAACTCAAGACATGCATGTTATGCCATCTACCTACCTAAACAGAAATTGTAGGGATCTAGCTCTGATTGGCCTAAGCAGAACACATTTCTAATAACATGTCTATAAGTCTATACACCTTCTCCTTCACACATGTCATCACTATGGTAACGTTGAAAATCATAAACTGCTTGTGTTATTTGTCTATAAACTCTGGCACTCAAAATTAGAAATTACATTTCAAGATTTTCTCTTTGGTTTTTTAATTTTTAATGCAGGGATTGAACCAATTCATCTACCTCTAGATATGGAACCAAATGAAAGCTCCCTGGAAATCAAGAATGTTTGTGCAGACAGGTGAGACATCATGTACAGATGGATTGTGGGTATAAATTGAGTCATATTATTACAGGCTGCGATTTCATAACTAACAGCCAACAGTGGAAAGTCACTGTGATTGTGTATGTGTGTGTGTGTGTGTGTTGTTGCAGGTAATCTAATCTGCAGGATTAAGGGGATCAAGAGGAGGGGGTGGGGGCGGGGTGTGGAGGGAGAAGGATTTTAGAAGCCTACTTGTTTGGAGGCTGCCCTCAATTATAGTCCTTTTATAGTGAAAACTTACAAGATTTGGCACTGTTAAAGAAACCTTCCTGCATCCCCCCTCCCCCCCCCCATTTTTAGAAGGGGCAATACAAGACGAATATAAAATTTGTTTCTTTAAGGCTTTACTTGTATTGACCCTACTCCATTTGCAGATGCCTGTTAAAAAAAAGCATCCCCCTACCCTTCATCCCCTCCCCCCCCATTTTCAGAAGGGCAATTATGAAGCAGATAATGAGAGACTTTTCTCCTAAACTATGTTTCCTTAAGGCTTTACTTGTATTGACCTTCCTCCGCTTGCAGATGCCAAACCTTTGACTGCGGTGATGCTGTTTCCGATTGGCTGACAGAAGTTCTCGGACAAAGATGCAGGTTACATAAACAGAATGCAAACTATGCTAGGAGGAGAAGAACTGAACGTAAGACATAATTCAATATAATCATATCTGTATTTATGTCACATATATTCAATTATCATCATATCTGTATCTATGTCACATATATTCAATATAATCATATCTGTATCTATGTCCCAAATATTCAATATAATCATATCCGTATCTATGTCACATATATTCAATATCATCATATCTGTATCTATGTCACATATATTCAATATAATCATATCTGTATCTATGTCACATATATTCAATATAATCATATCTGTATTTATTTCACATATATTCAATATAATCATATCTGTATTTATGTCACATATATTCAATATCATCATATCTGTATCTATGTCACATATATTCAATATCATCATATCTGTATCTATGTCACATATATTCAATATAATCATACCTGTATCTATGTCACATATATTCAATATCATCATATCTGTATCTATGTCACATATATTCAATATCATCATATCTGTATCTATGTCCCAAATATTCAATATAATCATATCCGTATCTATGTCACATATATTCGATATAATCATATCCGTATCTATGTCATGTAACATGGAACTGATTGCATTTCATTTGAATACCGAAAACCAAACAACCCCTAGTGCACAGTTCTTTTCTTTTATTTCCCTCGAGTACATTCATTTGACTAATAATTACTGGTGAAACTATCATAGCAGGCTACTTTGTGTGATGTGATGTGTTACATAACTTTATGTTAAAACGTTACGTGTACATGTTATTCGAATAGACCAATCAGAAGTGTCCAACCAGTGATATATGTATGCAGTACACGAGGCGTGTGCCTCCACTTTCCTACCTTTTGTCTCTAAGTTGTGTTTCCGTTCTCGTTATATTTATGTTATTTCTTGTAAATATATATACGTTGAAGTCAGAGACTTGTCATGTTCTTATTTGATATATCCACCCAAGTCAATAACATTACACTTTGTGACAATAGCAACCTTTTTGTTGAATATTTTTTTGTTGAAAATTAATAATATCTATATACATATAGTTAACATTTTGCTGTGAAAATGATGTATCTTTTAACATTACATTAATGTAAATGTTAGTCTTTCTGACAAAGTAGACGAGAGGTTTCTGATAGCTCCTGTGACATTAATACAACAATCTGACTGCATACAAGTTTGAATTAAGATAGAGAGCAGAGAGATAAAAGAAATCATTGGATGGAACATGATTTATTTAAACTAATGACTTCAGGACTGTGTTCTACTAAGCTATCCCACCTTTAGTCAGTTGTGATCTTTGGTTGCCGGTCAATAATCAAACACACCTTACATATGTTGTTACCAGCTATCACAGCACAGTTACCCCCCCCCCCCCCTCAAAGAGTGGCAGAGGGAGTGATTTTAAGAGGAATTCAACTTTTTGATGAGGTGTCATATGTTTCTGAATCAATTTTCTGTGAGAGTCTAGAGAGAAATATTAATAATAGACAAAGTGGGCCAGAGAGACCCAAATCAGTGAAAGCACACTGGATTGAGCTTCTGTGCAGGGTTAGGCCCGTAGGGTAGTCAAACCCGAGTGCCTATCATACGTACCCTCATGCCTAATAGTGCAGGATGTCGACCAAATTGATTTTGCGGCCACTTTTTGGCCAGAGCCTTGCCTAGGCATGTCGTTGCATGACAGGAAATTGTTTGCATTCAAACATGACACCCCGTTTGAATAATTTTTTAATTTCTTCGGTAAATCTGTAGGCATTGATGTATCGGGTGTCAGCAAACTCTCTTTGGTTAATGTGGATCAGTATCTCCTGATAAGTGCTACAAGTACAGCCGACTTTCTGCAATCTCTGCCCGGACATGATCTGGAAACCCTCATGGATCGATTCAGAGCAAACTTTGTCATCTCGGGACCGTTGGAACCGTTCCAAGAGGACGGATGGAGGAAACTGAGAATCGGATCGAACGTCTTTGAGGCGAGTACCGTAGAAAGCGGCATTATTATGATTTTTTTTTTTAAGCATTTTATCTCTTTATAAATACCAACCATTAATCCATCCAGTGAATCTCATCTCATCGTCTGTATCAATAAGTGTGAGCGTGATATGACATCACAATAGGGTTCTTTGTCTCACAAAATATGCCAGCTTTGTAAGAAACATGAGCGACTTGTATACGTACGACTGCCCTAGGTGTTTGCTTGCACACTGATCAAAGCATTTCCCAAACACAATACAATTTGGTGAATTTCTTCATTTAATTTGTTTATTCAATTTAGGGAGAAGGAGTGTATTATATTGACTACTGGATAAAGGGTTAAACATACAGTATGAGTAGTACTGGAAGAGATCTAGTCAAGCTGGGAAGTGGGTAGCAGTCTCTATTGATGGTAGTTGGTATTGATGGTAGAATACATAATAATACATTCCAGGTCTAGACTTTGGCTAGTTTAGCCACTTAATTGCTAAAAAGTGCAAGTGTTTGAAAATATCTACTTGCTAAAGTCAATTTCTCACTTGAATTAACAGCTAATATGTCAGTGACAGTAAATTTTAGAATATCAGTCATATTTTTTGTGGTATAAAAGTTCATCAATTATAAAGGAATCAATCCCTCATCTATTTTTGACTCATTTCCAAATCACCTGTCTCTATGGAATTGGAATTAAACCCATGGAAAGATCCATATCAATATTTCACAATTATACTGAAATTATGTGAAATAATAACAATATAAAAAAACAAGAAATGAACTTTACCATGTAGTGGTCCATTTTTTGGCCTACAGGTTACAGATTTGTGTATGAGATGTAGAATGATCTCCGTAGATCAAATGACCGCTGGAGAAACAAGGGACACTTATAAACAACTGACAAACAGGCGGGGTCGAAAGGTAAGAATTCATTTTCCATATTTTTGCTATCACAAGTAAAGTGGGAAAGAGCAAGCATATCAGGCTACACAACGGCATGCACAAAATCGAGACTGAGCTATCCCGCCGTTACTATGCGGTGATCCCTATGTATCCATTTCTTTACGGGTGCCAGTCAGAGAGCCACAGAACCTTGCATCCTGTGGTCACCAGGGATCACAATTTCGTTCGATAAATCCAGACGTCAGCGAGAAAAATTATATAATACATATGTAGGTAAATGAACAGCGGGAAAGAAAAAAAAACTACTAGGAAATTTTTAACAAATTCTCATTACTCTCTCTGTCTTTGCTCTTCAACAAAAAAAAACTATTTTGGGGGTAAAAATGTTTTTTATCTCTATTCTCTGCATATTTTCTCCCCCCCCCCATGCCCTTTACCTCAGACCAAGCCTTCTCAATCCTTTTGTTATATACCCTCTGGATGTAGCTCACACTTCTAGGGTTGTCTCTCTAACCAGCCAATCATGATTGCTGCATTACCTTGAAAGCCTCCACTGGAATTTCCCTTTAACTAAAGTAGTCATTCAAAGAAGTCTTGTATTCTCAATTTAATTAATCGTACCTTTTTTTTTGTTCCGTATTGCACTTTGATTCATGACGTTCTCCTTGTTTGCATTGTAACATTGCAGACTCTTTTTGGTTTTGTAATGTTCGTTGTTCTGCCTCATCATTACTGTTTATATAAAATATATATTTAGCACTATTTATTTTATTTCTGTATAAAGTTTGGTTATCGTTGTTTCAAAACAAATGTTTCTTTCTTTCTCTCTCTCTTTGTTGTTGTGGTTCCAGGCAACCTTTGGTATTCTACTGAGGCGCCTAGAGGGGGAGTCTACGGGGTCTGAAGTCTCTGTGGAAATGGAGATAGAGGTGCTAGAGTGAAACTGAGATATTTAATGTGACCTATGATGACCTATGTAGAATCTATGGATCCCAAAATGGTAATGAAGAGATTTGGGTAGTTTGAAAGAGTTTCACACGTACCAAACGATGGTTGGTTTACGTCTCAGGATTTTACTTGCTTGTAAGAATATTTTAATGAAGCTTGTTTTATAATATTGAATATATAGATATATGCACTACCTCATTTAGGCTTGGCTTGGCTAGACTTGTTAGACTAGGCTTAGGCTAGGTTTAGGCTAGGCTTGTTAGAAAATTTTAATATAGATTCATTAATTTTGAAAATATGTTTCACTACTTCTCTTAGGTCCTAAGCCCCGTTTATCCCTGACAGCCTTTTTACACGGTCTCAACTTGATAGTATAAACTGGACATGTATATCACTTACCATTCTGTGTAACTATATCACAATTTCATGCCAATATTTTGTAGATATTTAGTTATGATAATGAATACCAAGTTTTAAGTGTCAGTTGTATATATAATATTGAATATGTATTCTCATGAACACAATGTATCCAGTAGTAATATGACCGCTAGGACCTTTAGTTATAAAATTCTACAATTTCAATTTTAATTTTTTGAAACCAAATGTCGAGTGACTTTGATGAAATTATATTAGTTACTACTTTTCTATCTGATTATTAACTCTTTAAGAAACAAATAAATAAAAATTTCAATAGGTTACTTATGTATGTTACCACTGTACACTATATGCCAACCGTATTAACAAGTTGTATGACTTAGGGCATTCTTTAGACTAGATCAACACATGAGGCGGTCCTTACCACATTTAGCTATCATTTTATATTTTAGTACCAAAATATTACTGTTGAATGTAAATTAATAACTAGTTTCATACCAATTACTCTCAATCTCGCATTAAATTTCCACCGATTACTAATCTCCACCTACCGTAAAAATTGATCACTGTTATGATAGATGTAATCTTACTTTTAGAATTATTGAAAATAATCATGATATTTGAATATTCATTTTTTTTTAAATATGTTTATATAACATTTAAGCCAAATCAATGAATGGTATTTTGTTTGAGGAATATATATCCCCATGATATAAACTGTACTATGAAATCATAAGTTTAATTCTTCTATTGTAAATAATTATGATTAATAACAGGTGGGCTAATGTATGTCAAGATGTAAATGTGTATATCAACCATTATGAAAAATTTTATGCCAACAGAAAAAAACTGTCGTGACCAATAATGTAATAAAAACATTTTTCAATAAAAATGTTTCTCATATATATGTACCAAATTTATCTGCTTAATTTAAAGCAACAATGTGTTCCATTCTGTGTAATAAATTTATCAAATGTTGCAATAATAATAACAATAAATAATTATAACCCTTTTCTTAAGCATGTGACAAAATTTTAGTCTGCCAGTCTTTGTCCAGAAATTTTAATCCTTATAAAATGAAAAATGGATAGAAAAAGTGAATTGTGCATTGAACTATTGTAAGTGGATCAGTAGTGAGAATAAGCTCTCATTTCCAGTTTTATACAATATGATTCCTTGTGATATGCAAGAAAATTTGTCCCCCACAATTAATAATTCATTAGCAAACATTTATATGCAAATTTTCTTAAATAATACCCATTATTCATTTTGTTCTTAAAAAGTGAATATGTAAACTGTCAATGCAATGGTTTAACTTCATAATTGGAATGCAGATACACCACATTACTGAGGACAAGAACCTTATTGTTTTTGTTACATATGATGTCAAGAGAGGTCAAAGTCTGAACATTTTGCAATCACTCTAAGAAACTCATGAAACTTTGATGAAGGTCATACATTGTACATAATGAGTACAGGAAACTCTATTGTTTTTGTGGAGGTCAAATGTCATGTTATGGGTTAAAAGAAGTCAAACTCTGAAATCCTTGCACTCATGGTAAGTTGAAAAGTAAAAAGGAAAAGTGCAAAAACGGTGTTAATAACTTGAACTCTATATAACGATGCTAAAATTTCAAATTTTGTGAACAGTAATACATTAGTAGATCTCGTATATGAAATCCAGCGAGATGTCTCCATAAAGCCAGTTGGTTTTCCAGTTAACAGTAACCAGTTTGCAAGCTGGCTAATTTTTTAATGCTATGTTTTTAATTTTCCTAATATGTCAAGTAACCCACATGAGCATCTTAAATCTTATCTGATTTTAGTGATTTACTAAAATTATTGGAATGTCCACCATTTTGGAATAATTTTTTTGTGTTAACTTTCTGATAGGATAGTTTATTGTGCCACAGAGTTATCTCATTCCAGAGATGTTCGCCAGAGAGTTATTTCATTTATTATGATTATTATTAAATATTATTATTATTATGTAATTTTTTTTAAGTTTATATAATCCATGTCCTATATTTTAGTTGCTTGCATACTAAAGTAATTGAAGCTTCTAAGTTTTCATTAAAATAAATTTACATTCCATTGATGCCAGGTCTTCCTTCTATCATGATCACAACGAACATTTGTTTTCCCTTTGGGGGTGGGGGAGGGGTTGGGGAGGAGAGGGAGGGAGGAGGATGTGAATTAAAAGTGAATGACAAGGTTTTATTATCACAATTGCTGCTTGTTTTTATTTCTGTAGCATTTAATATTCATTAATGAAATCAAACAATCTCAGGGTCCACAATCTTCCAATATATATGTATTTCATAAGGCATCAAACATAGCTTATAAATGTCCAATTTATTATTATCATCTTTATGATGATTATTTTCTTAAATTGGAGTAATTTGAAATTGTGGGATGTTGTACTGGCTTGTAAAATTGTTTCTCTATTCCTTCATTTTAAACGAATTTATTCTGAGTGTGGTCTATTTGATTGGCTGCATAAATTATATGCACATTAGATATGCTAATTTTAATGAGATCAAATTAAAATTGCAAGCTTTATTGAAATTTTCAGGTTTGTTTTAACATATGTAAAAATATATATTTTAGAGCTAATATTCAGAATGACTGGTAATTAAGATTTCATAAACCTTTTGCTAACTTCCTTTCTATTTACTTTTCTTTTTCGTCTCTTTGGCTACATAGAGGTCGTATTCATAGCTTTTAAATGAAATCAAGGGGCCACAATCACTGTTATAATCCTTCTGTGTAAATGTCATTATAGAATTACAATGGTCACATATACTATCAATGAATTATGATGCCTTTATGAAAAGTTAACATTACTTTCTTCTTTAGTTTGTATTTTCTGGCTTTATAACTTGTTGCTTATATACTTTCCAGTCATAAATTTATTGTCTGGTTCCACTTTAAAAGAAAAGTAATAGCAATAATTATTAATAAGAACCATTTTTAATAAAAAGAATGAGTGTACTGGTGACTTTGAACTATTATGCAGTGTCTCAAGTGAAAATGCTCCAATTTAAGATCGGAATATTAAGATTATTAAAAAAATCAGAAGGTCTTTTTTGACTTCTGTAGTTACAGTAGTTATCAGGGTCCCTGATTTACATTCTAGTTGGCTGAATAACCAAGAAAGGAAAATTCTTAATCCCATGCACCAGACATGAGGTGTTCTTATTGTTTTAGGTATTTTAAAAATCTGTTAAATGCTTCAAAAATATTTGACATAATCAGACAAACTTGTCTCGAGTCATCGTGGTTAAAGACAAAGGACAAAAGAGATCACAAAAAAATGGAAAAGAAAAAAAATGAGGAGAAAGTGCAAAGCAAGATTTATTTACAATGATAAGAGGCTAACTTAAGTTGGCAACAAAAACAATTATTTCATATTATTATTAAATAATCATATGGTAATTCTGCAATGGTTGTATTTCTTGGATATTTTATGGATTATGTAGTCTGCATCAGTACTTTTCTTCTTGAAAATATGAGAAGCCCTTAATATCAAAACTACTAAGTTTCAAGTTGGACAATTAATTGGAAAAAAAGAAAAGAAAAAAGAAAAGATGTTTCACTGCATAAGAAATATAGATGAACAAAATAATTAATATGTTAAATTTACGGTGAATTTTTTTTTAAAAGTTTACTGCACTAGCTTGTCTTTTTTTTAAAAATTCCTTCTCATATTTTCTCTTTTTATCAAATTTGCAAATAAAAGTTTTCAGAAAAAGTTGACAAAGTGCAACCCTTTTCCCCTCTAAAACGGCCCTAATGCATGTTCCTTTGATAGTGTGTTGTACCAGCGCTCTTCCAGATGCTCAGAATTGAACATTAAAAAATTCCAAAATGTTTGCTAGAATTTCTGGAAGGACATGCCCAAAAATTGTTTGAAATTGTGTCAAAGCAGCCAACCATTAGTTAATTATATTTACAGCTTTGATGGAGTCAGAACAGTATCTAGCTACCATTCTTTAGCTCTGAAATGAAACATTAGTTGTTTAATCGTGAAATTTAAAAGTCCCAATGATGGATGCAAGACATATTTTCAATACTGTGCAGGAACTTCATTTCAAGTTTTAATAGTTCCATCAACAATTTCAGAAGGCACTCATTTCATGGAAGTGTTATTCAAGTTGCATGCAGGCTTCAATTTAACCATCAACTGTTGTGAAACATGATACATATTTGCCTTCGGCTGAAGACTCATCATTTACCGAAAGAATTAAAACTTGCATGCAATTAATTACTCAGCTAATTAATTACTTAAAAATGTGATAAATATAATTGGAAGTTATTAAAGCTTAGTGATGATCAAAAAATAAAATGAACTTTGCATGCAATCCTGCAAATTATCTAACATTCAAATAAGTATTATTTTTTAAGTTAGCATGTTTACTCTTGAGAGTTCCTATATGAAAGATAAATGTATGGAATTCATTTGATCTGATACAGAGACTGTGAGGTGAAATTCCACTAAAGTTAATACTGAAAAGTGTCAATAAAATTCACAAAATAAACATCTATTTCATAAAGCAAAATCGTGACTTTTATTTGACTAGTATAGAGTTTATAGTTTTGAGGCAGCTAGGATTTGAAAGGTCAATGTCTGACATTCAATTCTTCTAAGGACACGGTCATACTTCTAGTAAGGACACGGTCATTCGTGTGAAGCTCTGCCATATGGTACAACAATAATCAATCAAGCGTGATCATTTTTAAATTGGCTTGAAACAGTCCTCAGAGCCTCAGCTTGACTTTATAGCTAGGTCAATTATTGAAGAAACAATTTGCACCATAATAAAAGTGTTCCTTTGTTGTTACAGGTAGACTTCAAAATACAGTCTTTCTCATTGGCCAAGGAAGATATATCACCACGGTAACATAATATGACACAGCAAACATGATAAAATGGAAACCAATCGTGGAGAGAAAGTGGTTTGTATCAATATCTCTCACTTTCAGAAGGCAAAAATATTTAAAATTTAATTTTTTTTATAACATTTTTTTCTTTCTAAGTTTTTTTTTTTTTTAAATATTACTACGGCCACTTTTCGTCTCGGATACAATCATGAGCAAGACCTGAGACTTGTATGTTCCCATGAAAATATAATGTTCTTAGAACATACACTTGCATCCTTACACAATGAAAGAGACTAACTGCAAAACTTTGCAGTGCAAAATTAACTGTCTGCTGACAGAGAACATTAAACAAAACAACCACACAATGCACTTTATATACAGAACCAACACTGAACCTTTATCATTGGGTATGTATCCTACTGACACCCCTCCTCTCCCCCTCCCAATGAACTTTGAATTTACCCCAAATAAACCCAGCAAACTCTTCCATTATCTGAATACCTTCATCCTCCCCCCCCCCCATCCCCACCATGCCCTTAAGACTTTCCCCTCATCAGTATTGGTCCCAAAGTTTAAGCATACTAAAAACTTGCTGGATTACTTTCCATAAAATACATTCCAAATACTCCTCCAATCATCTTCACTTATTCCCAGCCATTGTTCAAAGATGATAAAAACAGACCAGATTGAGTATTATCTCAGTTTGGGTTGACCTACTTTTAGCATGGCAGTAGATGCCTATTGAAATTTGACTATGGGTGACCATTATTTGACTATCTAGCATATTTGGAGCAATACTGATGTATGTATGTATATATGTTAGATCCTCCTGCAAACAGGAACTCGCGAAGAAGCCATCATTGGCTTATCAAAGCCGCAAGCTGACCGAAGTCAGTCTCTTAGATTCATATTTTAACGTCCATGATTATGAATTGTCAATTGTCAACAACTCTGTAACTGGACGACATACATTTATCTTGGAGTGACTGGAACTCGGGACCTTATGATTGAAAGGCACCGGTGTTAATCACTGAGCTAACACTCCTATATGTACTCCTATATATAACTCCTATATATAACTCCTATATATACTCCTGATAATGCCCTTTAACTCCTTACATACAAATCAGAACATGACCTTATCGTTCCATATAACATTGTCTACAGCATGGACGTAGATTAATTAGTAGCATTTTTGGTTTTTTTGCAGTCGTATCCCTGTGCTTGTCGTTACTTATTCATTTGTTGAATGACGTGCTGGCCAATCGATAGCTAGCAATGTTTTATACTAAATATGACCCAGTGATGCATACCCACGACTTTTCAGGTTTTTTTTAGCAGGTATATTTAAACTGTACCATGCATGCGATAACATCTACATGTATGACTAGCTTTATGCATGAGTACTACATATATAGACACAATGTCTTCAATGGATAATATGAGGTCAAAGTTCAAATACTGATATTTATGAATACATTAGTATTAAAGCTGTTTAGAAAATAAATACTTCCCCGGTCTTAATATGGCACTGGAGATAAATAAATGAAATCTTCACGTCTTAAACTAGATTATGCAAATAGGGATGGTTACCATATATGCATATTCAGGTCTACCCCGAATATGTCCCCATTTTGATATGGTATCTAAACGTCCAGGTGAACTCACTGAATTTTAATAAAAATCCACAGATTTTTTCGGTTCAGTTCCCAGCAAAGTGGTAGAGTTTCAGTAAAGTGGGAAAGCTTCCTTGACTGGGATTAGAATATTACTGTCTTTCACAGTGCTTTGCTAGATTGAGTTAACTTCAAATCTGGCAAACAGGAGGGGCCCCTCCCCTCAATTTAGAATTACCCCTACCCCAGGCTGCAACAACTTCGAAAATACAGTGTAGCAAGTATGATTGTCTTAAATTCACATTTTTGTAACAATTAATATTATGTGTGATGATGGTGATTACTGTACAGTAAGTGTTTGGTTTTTTTTCCCCATAAAATATTAATATAAAAAAATAAGACTATGTGAGTGCGGTATTGTGGACATGTGAAAAGGTAGGCTAGCTTTATGAGTATTAAGTATTATTCTACACCTTTGTAACAGACTTTGATTAAATTTATATCATGACTGTCAAGCCCGCGCTCATAGAAAAACAGTCCTCCTCAAGTTCACTCCAGCTTCAATAATTTCTTACTTGATAGCATAAACTACCCCAAGTACTGCTTTTAGGATATATCCTTGAGTGGACCTAATTAATTGAACAGCCACCATATGATTGTATACAAATGTGCTCTAATAGCAGGCACTACTCTCCTGTGTGAAGACAAAGTTGGCTTGACCTCTGAAATAGTTCACTGTGTGTTCTATCATGCATTTGTGCAGAGGAGTGTTCAGTATGGCAAGCATTACCAACTCAATAACAATTAAAATCTTGATTCATTATAATGAAGAGTTATAAATAGTATAAAGCTTTAATTCCCAACTTTCAGTAAGCTGCTATAGATATTTAACATGGATTGTGACTTTCGGTTTCACCAAAAGGCGTATTTTCTTTTCCCTTTTGGCATGCAGAATCTACTTACTGTTAATACATGTTACTGTTATTTTAAATACAGAGCTGGCCTGTATTTACAGAGCTGTATACAGAGCTGTATATATACAGAGCTGGCCTGGGTCTGTAAAGAAGGCCTTTTATAAAGTGATAACATCATACTGTGGTTAACTATAATACAAAGCAATGGAATATGTACAACTGTACTCTATCTTGTCTGTTACAACACAGACACTCTTATGAAAACTGAAAAAAAGGAAAACACCTATTGAGATCAAGGTTGGAACTTGTTTAAATGTACACTGGATACGGCAATAATACCAAGTTATGCTAATATGCATTCTTTTAGATACCAGGAACTCGTTTGGAGTTATTGATGCGACGCATGTTTTGTGAGACAGCTGTTTACAATTAAATCTTAACTCATGTATGTATGTATGTATGTTAGATCCTCCTGCAAGCAGGAACTTGCGAAGAAGCCATCCTTGGCTTATCAAAGCCGCAAGCTGACCGAAGTCAGTTTCTTACATTCATATTTAACGTCCATGATTATGAATTGTCAATTGTCAACAACTCTGTAACTAGACGACATACATTTAATCTTGGAGTGACTCGAACCCGGGACCTTATGATTGGAAGACACCGGCGTTAACCACTGAGCTAACACTCCACAGTCCACACTCATGAGTGTATAACTGCTGTCGGTTGTTTTCAGCATTTTATCATCCTCTCTATGTGACCTTGTTTAATTCTGTCCATTGTTAAACACTGCAGTATCCCAAGTTAATAGTAGCTACTAACAATTGTTTCACTGTAAAATACTATGTTTTTACTACATCCAACTATGTTTTTACTATGTTTACTACAGTATGTTTTTACTACATCCAACATGTGTATCTCCTCCTTTCAAATTCGGCTTGACCGGTAAATGAGCAAACTCCGTATAGCAGTTTATATATTCACAGTTTGGAGTGAATGAATACATTATACAGTACTTCATAAACCCAGTATCGATGCCCATTTAGTACTGTACATAAAACGTAGTCAGTTTGAATGAACACATGCATGCTCACATAGACTGATTAATAAACCACAATGAACGTTATTGCTTTCTGCGATGCATGGTAGAATCTATTTGCTTTCATTGAAAGCTAACAAGAGTCGAGACCTGCTGCCAGAAAGTAATAATATATATTAATGAATTGTAAATGCAAATTATATACAATTTGCAACATATTCATTCTTCATTTTCACTTTGATATATATCAATTTTCATTTGAGAATATAACTAAACTACATCTGTACACAGCCTGAACTGATATCAGAAGCCAATTTCAACATCTTTTATGAGATGCTGTTTTCTTCTCCTCAATAACCTTAAAAGTATAATTATGAATTATGGCAGATTATTACACCAAGGTTTGAAATGACTTCATGCATTACAAATTAATATTTTCTCAGATATACTTTTTAATTAGTTTGTGATTTATGTAACCTCACGATCGAATCCTGACACCCACTTAGGTGAGTTTTGTTGTTATGGTTACGCTGGAATTCACGAAAAAGACTCGTATATTGCAAGAATCAAATATTGCTACTATAATTTCATAATTATATTATAGAATATATAGTCTTGTCTCTAAGAATGAATGAACAATAGAAATGTTTTTATATCTCCAATATGGAAACATATAGAAATATTTTCTTCGCTTTCTGAAACAATGGTAATGTCCGTCTGTCAAATAATGTTAATTAACATTTTATGGTCGAGTTTCTCAGTCCTTCAAAAAAGGATGGACCGATGTCGGACAAGTACTGTGAAACAGAGCTTGCAAAAATATTCTACAATGATACATGTCAAAACAGAACTGCCAACAGGGAAAACGATATGATCGTTGTTTCGCTAGAAAAATAAATGACCTTATAACTATACGAAATACAACTCAGTTGGATATCTGTGATGTTTGTCATGGGAAATGTTTCTTACCGACAATGTCTGTTTTTAAATTCTCTTTGAAGAATGCACATTTGGTATTTTTGCATGGCATCCTACTTGAGTAATTAACAACCCCCAGCTTCCATCAGTTCAAATATATTTTGGCAAATACTTTCTTCCCAATCTAGCTATCTGCCAGTTAGGTTATTGGTCACCAGGATATGGTCAATGGACACAGTCTACACTGCTGTAAAAAATGCAATCTTTGAAAACATAAACTCTACCCAAGAGGTGGAAATTAATATCAAGGTTTTGCAGCAGAAAATTTGGATGAAAGTCTTCGGTAAGTCCTCCGTACGTTTCGACCAACATAAAATCCTACTTTCACCAGTCTATTCCCATCTATGCCTCCAATCAACTCTTAATTTATCAACTGTAGAATAGTAATGTTTAGTTTTAAAGATTTGGTCTTAATATGCTAGTTACAGTTTGGCAAATCCCTGAGGAACAAAAACAGCTAGCTACGAAAAAAAGTACAAATTCTTAAAGAAATGATAGTACTATTACACTATAGTACTATTAATGTATAGAAATATTTCTGACAGACAATTTTAATGTAAAGCGCTAACGCGCGTTTACAATAGTGTAAATAAGGCACTTATTTTTTTAAAAACAAGAAAACATAGACTTATCAATAGAAAATGTGCAATATAAAACATCGCAAGTGTAAAACTTAAAATACCGGTGGAACATAAGGGGCACTCACTCTATCTTTTATCGGTGGGTACGATCCATTATCCATTTGTTGACAACCCCAGACTAGCTGTTTATAGCCAGCCAATACTCAAGGGCTAGGGGAAGTCCCAGGGCCTGGTGACCCCCAAATATTTGTCTGCCAATACAAGTGGGCCTCTGTAATGAGGTACCAACTTGAGCATATTATGGGGCAAATTGTTCAATCTTGGGACTTTTTTGTTTTAGAATTTGGAGGAGATCCTGATAGAATAATATTATTTGGTCAAAGGGACCAGTCCTTACGGTAGAAAAAGAAATAAACACTCCTATCAATCCTATTTGGTAAAATTACAATAATGGTATTTTTTATAGAATGTGTATTAATAACTTTTTATAGAATGTGTATTAAGTTATTAATGTATTACGTGACTGCCTTAGTACCAGCTGGTTCAATAGAACTTTGTTGGTAGCCAGTTATTTTCAGAGCTCTTAATTATAATTCCCTGATTTCAGAATGCAACATTCTGTGTTTCCTTAAATTTGTAGCAAATGTTATCAAACAAGTGTTCCAAATAAATTTCTCACAGATAAATGTAATCCCAGCTGTGAAAAAAAGGCAAATTTAGTGAATCATTGATGATTTAATTCAATTCTGACAAAGGTTAATTATCAGTCACTGAGACAATCAAGGAACTTTGTTTACTGATTCAACATTACATTTTTTAAAGTAGTAAATTGCAAGACCAAAGTTAATAAGGACTCAAATAGCAGCTGTGTAGTATCCTGATCTTCTCAAATGAAATTATAACAAAGATAAATTAGTCAGCTGTGTATAGTAATATAAACACATTCATTCAACTTGTAGCAACAATGCTGTGACCTTTCAACAGCTGCATTAGATGATGCGGAAGCTACCTGTAGGAGCAGAGGCAGGAGTTACAGAGACCCAGATGAAATGTGACTCCGATAGATTAATAGCATCACCGATGAAGTCAGTATCATGACTGAGAGAAAGGTATTACAATGTTTTTGAAAAGTGGAAAAAACGGCAGAATATTTTGAAATGGTGGCATATGTAGTAGGTGGGATACACTGCCCAAATTTTATCGCAGCATAAAATGGCACCATAATTATGCGAGTTGACAAGCCGCTGTTAATTTAAATATCATGTAACTGTGGTGGGGTGGGGGCGTCTAAGATGCATATTCCATTCGACGAGGTAAAAGACATGCCCATTATCATTCGTTCATCACCACTACTGTTCTACAGTGCTTCACTGAAATTTGTTCAAATGGGAAAATATGCTTTTAATTGTTCCATAAAAACTTTGGCAAATGTCACAGAACGATGAAGAGTGAATCAATTTAACATGTTAACGAAATGTTGGAAACCTAAAAGTTAAAATAATTTCTCAGGGAGCTGAAGATGAGTTTTCAAACACAAGGTGAGCAAATTTTTACAAAAGTAGAAAAAAAATTGGACATGTATAAAATGAATAATGCAAATAGAGGAACCAAAAAGAAAATAAAGATTGAACTTTATCACAGGTGAATAATAAACAGAATACTGGAGACAGCACTGAAACTTTGCATTCATAGCGTATTCTTCTGCCCGGCGTTAATGAGACACACGTCCAACCCTTGTGGTCAGCATGGAGACACAATCATGTACTTAACTATGACATCAGCTGCCAGAGTTGGAGATAACAGATTAATGTCAGCCAGCTTGGCTAACTTTTGCCCCAGATTTTCTTGGGGGGGGGAGCAAAATTTGCTATGTTGAATAGCAGAGTGTTGGGTAAACTAACAGAGCTAATACATGAATAATGTTTTAAACAAAGGCAATATTTTCCACCACACAATATTATATAGCAAAAATATCTTTTCTTTTGAACGGCAAAGCGGTTTGTGCCCTGAAAAAAAAGGAGAGTTAATGCTATCTGTTGCAACAGTTAAAACCAAATAACTTTGGAAAATTAAATAAAAAACGAAGAAGAAGAAGAACAAGAAGGTAGTTAAGGTCAACCAACTGGTGAACATAATTTATATGACGTTGGAAATTAGTTCCAGCTGGATGTAAAAAATTGTGTTTCTCCTGGAAATGTTCTACTTTAATAAAAAAAAAAAATCACAAAGGCAGGATACACTTTTATAATCCTGTTATAAATCAAATTAACAAACAGAGAAACTAATAATAATAATAATGATCATGTTAATTGTAACAACATTGAGAACTTGACAGCAATAAAAGGTAAATCAAAGAACCTTTTTCCCAACCTTGGTTTTCTTCCTTCATGAGGCATCGCCGTTTTTCTCGGACGAGATCTTCAGCTGTTCCTTGATAAACTCTACGATTACCGTAAATGGACGTTGTTCCCACTTGCGCAATATCTCCGTTGGTGTATTCAACTGGTCTCCTTTCAGCCTGTCGATCAATGCAACGCACACTACAGCAGCTGCGGGAATGCAAATACACAGAAATAAAATCAAATCAAATCTTTTTCGATTTCAAACGCAATATACCTGAAGGGAATCCTTCCTGGCATATCCCTGAGAATAATATGACAATTCATCAATATGAAATGATATGACATTCTTTTATAGACTTCTATTCCACCACAGGAATATAACCATATTACCAACAAGCAAGTACAATGCCCGGGTTATTTCCAACTCGTTCTCAATATGACAACTATTTTACTCACTGTTCCCACTCTTTTTAAACAAATGAAATTCCAGAATTTTGTCAAGACCAATAATGACCGATAAATTAAAGTCTATACACTAACAGATTACTAATGTTATATGCTACCTATGGTATAAAGCCTGAAAATGATTTCTCTTGCGAAAATATATATTATCCGCTTTTATTATGTTTTAGTGAGGGAGACATTCAAAGAGCCATGTTCTATCCAAACATGATATGATGTAGCCGTAACTTGTCACCAAAGATTTATGCCGTTCACTTTTCTTTCACATTTCTTTAAAAAAATCTTTCTCATGTGTATTTCCATCAGAAAGAAACAGCTTTCAAATGAGGATATTTCCTGACTTTTCCAAACTAAACGTTACCCAGATCTTGCCTATGAGATAATCTGTCCTAGATATCCCACTTATTCCATAAAAGCTTATTAGCAATTGGTCGGGTAGGTCAAGTAGGGCACCCCAGCGTTTATGGAAAAAGTGGGTTATTTCTAGAGCGGATTTTCTTAAAGGCAAGATCTGCATAATGACTTCAAAATTCAAGGAGTATCACGACCTAGAAAAGAGGCTTTTCCTTCTCCCTACTTTTCTCCTGTCGTTTGCTAAACCACGTTGGAACCATGTATGTGTAGTTTGTGATAATAATTTAGCCTATATTTTAGTAGAAGCAGGAACAACAAAATTTTGTTGTTCAATACTGACAGATTTTACCACAACTGCTACATCCTCTCGCCACAAGTGTATCATTCTTTTTCAATTTATTGCAAAATTAAAAAATGTTACTTTCATAAAATAGACCAAAACTTTATTTTCCTTTTCTCCAAATCAATTGGGGATTATTATTTTCTTATTTTGAATGCCAAATATTTGTGGTAATACGCTAACGGTACTAACCTCTAACACCGCATGCATTGCAGAGAGCAGCGATGCCACAAGATTCCATCTCGATGTTACGGACGCCAGCATCGACAGCTTTCTGTAGGAACGCCATCTTCTGCTCTTTGGTGATCACACATATCGCACCATCTAGCCTGCCCTGACCTGCGTAAGAGACAGGGAGGCCATTTTTTTATTTAAACACTGTCTATAGCAATGTGTCAATATTCGAGCAGATTAACACTTGAAGTGAGTCGGATAGAATTTACAGACATACCTGCAGCACAGATGGGACTAGCCTTTAGAGTCAGTAAAATGGGCTGCCATGTTATTTTGAAGCATAAAAAATACATGACTGTCAAGCCTGCCTATAGAAAAACAGCCCTCCTCAAATTCACTTGAGCATCAATAATTTCTTACTTGATAGCCTAAACTACCCAAAGTACTGCTTTTAAGATATATCCTTGAGTGGACCTAATTAATTGACCAGCCACCTGTATGATTGTAAACACAAGTGCTCTAATGGCCAGCACTACTTTCCTGTGTCAAGACACGTTTGGCTTGACCACTGAAATAGTACCCTGTGTTTAATCATGAATTTGTGCAGAGGAGTGTTCAGTATGGCTACCATTATGAACTCTTGTAGATATTCAATCTCCCCTGTTTTTGGCCAAAAAACAGGGGACTTGGGTGGTATTTGCTATATAGGCAGTGAAGATCGTAATGCATATATATTACAGATGATTTGTTGAAATCAATTCGAACATATAAATTCTTGTAAATATCAGAAGTTGAATGAGCAGATTCTCAAGGTCACATTTTCCATTGGTCTCAGTTTTCTTACAGTGGAACAGACAATTAACAATTGATTTGAAGACAATTATAGAGGACGCTGGGTAGGAGAAAACTAAAATATTGCCAACTCAAAATATATGGTTTGAGAGATATGACCTTGAGTCCTCCAGCTGTTAACAGCATGCTGTATCTATAACCAATAGAACAAGTGGAGATATTGCTTTTTAATCTAGGTCAATGGTGAATATTTAGTACATCTTGGCAGTTATGTGGGCTAACCGGTATTCTTCACTAGAAAACAACCATGGCTCATTTTTATTTAGGATCTGTTATCTTTGGACTAAAGCAATTTCGTCAGCATGACAATTAAAACCTTGGTCGATCGGCAAGGTTAAAGGTTTGTTTTACCCGTAAACATAACCACTCGGGCACCACAGTGGCATACATGTAACGTAAAAACAATGCATTGAAAACATGTGTATATTAACTTCTTATAAAATGTCTTGAGTAAATACAAAATTGATACATATTCAATATACTGCATCCATAGGATTTGTGACGCCAAAATTACTGTAGTAAAGTCCATATGGAATTCAGTATTTATTCTTCTGTGGGTTTGTAATGAATTGTGCTGTATAACTGATGAAGACAACAGATAACATTAACCAGGTCTACATGATAACAATCCATCGGTTCCCCTATTATGTATCTATAGTCAGTCATCACTTGTTTTGCCCAAATTTACAAAAAAGTTTTGTACCCTTCAAATTTATTGTTGGCCTATTGTTTTGTTTCATACCTAATTTCATTTGGGGGGGGGGGCTAAACTTGACAGTTTCAGGTACCTTGTTTTTGCTTTAAATGATCATGTATGGTACCATAAAACTCACCGACAATTTCAGCACCAATGAAATCTAAAACGCTGCTTTGCTGAGCATTTACTGCATGTAAAAAGACAATTTTACAATCATGCATAAAAAAGTTACACAAAATACAATAGATCGTATTTTTTGGGGGTTCAGTAGTTCATATTTCATTGGGTTCTTTAATCACTACGGTTGACATTTCACTTACATTCATAGAAGTCTTCTGCACACATTGTATCAGCCTTGATGATTGGAATGTTATTATTCTGGCATGCCATGATGGAGTCCGCCAACTCGGAACATAACTTGGTGGATCTGCTGACTGTTTCACCTAATCTTGACTGGATGATAAAAAATAAATCATATATGCCAACACCAAGACCTGCTTGCAAATAACTTAAATTGATTATCTACAAGGTTTTTTATTCTTATCTTATCTTATCATCGCTTCTCCTTTTCATCTCACCGCTAGAACCCTATCTAAATTTGCCCTTATTCGTTGGCACACTCAAATTGTCCTCAAACTGGTTTTGTTTACAAGTGCACCTCTGCAGAAGATTCTGGTAGGATTGAAATGTTAGGCTCTCTAATTTTCTTTATTTACCTAAACAGGCATCTTGCAATAGATGAACAGTTTGTTAACAGTATTTTTTTTCTTTTCTAGCTCTGATATAATTGGGCCTGTATGACCGAGGTACATCATAAATACTACAGAGTAATTTATCAAGTCTATCAATCCACATTATGGTGGCATACTCCTATTAGAGTCTATATCCATCCGCTCAATTGTTCTCCTTCAGGGAAACAGCAGGAGAACATCTTTCTTGACCTGTTATCAATCAAGATCTAGTATTTTGTGGTTTGTATGTTGAAGAGCATGAATGGAAGTACATGTGGTGAAAACATTGGGTCAATTGAGGCAATTTTAGACCCCTTTAGGCCTCCCAGGAGCAGCGTACGAATATTGTTTACTACTGAGTGAAGAGGTTTGTTTACAAGTGGCAAAACTTCCGGCTCTGATAGAAAAAAAATCAATGCGGGTCATGGTACGGAAAATTGATGGTGCCATGAAAGGCCAACTCGGCAGCTATCCGGTGATGGGTAGCTTTTAGCTAGTGAGAACTTCTATCTTGACTTACTTAGAGACCACATTACTTTTGTGATTTAGTGTGTAAGTCAATGGGGCTTTTAATGGGCGTATGCTACCTTATATCTGAGAGTTGACTTTCTTGGCTTTAGTTGCTTTCTGTCAGTGATTACAAGTTTACCCTCATATACAACTTTCAGATTAACATTGTTTGATGGAAGGAATATTTACGAGGAACGGATGGAGGAAGTTATAAGGGAGGGGAGTTGTGGTCTTGGGTTCGTTGCAGCAGACTCCCATGGGGACATCCCCCTTGGACGTCCAATGGTGCCTTCCGAGGCATAGACTACTAAATTAGTTATAATTAGGTCTACACACACACGGTTGTGCTAACAACCTCTTTTGAA